>PQVD01001688.1:0-35538 GCA_003012265.1 Setaria equina
TTTTTTCTTTAGTAGATAATTTCACTGTCTAATACATTTATCTTTTTTTTTTTTTTTTTTTAAAGTTTTGTTTTCTAAATAAATTTACTCCTTGATGAATTAGTAATGCACAAAACAAAAACAATAAGGAAATGAATCCTAGAAAAAGAATATTGGTTAGAATCATATCAATCTTTTTGATGAATAATCTTATTTGCAAAATTTAACTCAAATACTTCTAATTTCTTGTTGTTTTATCCATACCAATGAATGAGACATATCGTTTATTGAATAGAAATAAAAAAAAAAAAGAAAGTGAGATGATATGGTGGTGATTACATCGAATGGGAGAACATTCGTATTTTGTTTGTGCTAATGCTATTACAGTTGTTTGTTTCTAGCAGCTTCCGAATAATACGAAACGATTTTTTTTATTTTATTAAAAAAATTGTTAAAGTAATTCTAGTTGAAGGTTGGAAAGTTCTCGAAGTTAAACAGGACTTCGTTGTAAATTAATAGTTATTAATGAATAACATTTTTAATTGGAAAATGTCAGAAAGTCGAAGAACTTTTAAATTTGGTTCTAAAATGTATGTTTTATCGGTGCTGGAATTATAGATAAATTATTCAAGTTAATGTGCCCTTGAAAAACTGTTTATATTAATGGCAAAAATTAAGAAAAAAAAAAATAAAAAAAAATGGCAAAAATTAAGAAAAAAAAAAGACTTTTTTTCTATCATCTTATTAATTATCTACTCAACTGTTCTAATTCTCAAATGCTCAGTAAAATTGAAGAAAAAAAAATTGAAATAATAGAAATTTAAAATATCCACGAAAATGGTAAAATAATTGAGAAGTATTTTCTGGCATTACTTACCTACCATAAGAAGTTTGTAACTATTACATTCTTTTATTGTTTATTAGTGATTAGGTAATTTGAAGGCCTAATCATTTAATTGATTTGATTTTTTTTCTCCAGCATATTTCTTGGTTAATTTCTGAAACTTTAATCGATGAACGAAGAAGGAACGTTGCAGTAATCGTTTCTTTCTATTCTTTTCAGTTAAAATTAAGACATCCAAAGAATTACTTGCTGTTTGCACAGACATTTCCAATCCAATATTTTGCATTCATTAAAAAGTCGTTCATTCATTTCAATATTCATTCAGCTTAAATGGCAGGCAATGAATGAAAACGAACTTCTACTGTTTCATCATTTCCTAACCATCTAGAATAAACTCACTTCCTACTTTATCCTGGCCAGTAACATTTTTTTTTCTCACTAACAAACAATTTCAATCCTTTTTTTTTTTTTAAATTAATTTATTGCATGTGCTGCCAATATCAAAAAGTAGCAGTTTTAAAACAGCAAAAAGAGTTATTAGACTTTATGAAGTCAAAAAAAGAATGAAATTAAATTTCGCTTCGAAAATTTAATTGTTATAAATTCAACCAAAAAAAAAAAAAATACATTAACAAGAGCAAAAATGAACATGAAGCAAAAATATATAAGCACTTCTACTAACTTATCAATATATTTTTAACAATTGCAGAATTTTATCGTGATAAATGTTTTCCTGTATAAGTGATAATTTTTTCATTATATCTGACTAATTTTAAGCACTGTGCAAGATAGCAAATGAATAATAATTCATCCAATTTTAAGGCTTTTTGTGAAAAATTATGAGCAGTTTATAAATTATATGTTTTTATCAAAAAGTTTGACTGAGACCAAAAAAAGCTGACAAATATTATTATCGTCAGTTTATAAATTTTTTTTTTCCTACGGAAACAGCAAAGCAATTTGTCGCATATGTTTACATTATCGTTAAATCGATTTTAAATTTTAATAATTTATGAAAAAAACACATATTCGAAATTCTGTTAAAAAATTGAATCATTAAATCAGCAGCGATTCAATTTTTCCATTTTTTTTTTTTTTTTGCCAAAATACACAAATCACAAATACATAAACCGTTATTATTAAATTTTTAGAGAAATGTGAAACTATGCTTGAAGTGTAAATGCTCTCATTTTACATGGCCACCGTTATTTGAGTAATGCTTTTCTCGTATTTAAAAAAAAAAAAAGAAAAAAGATAAATAAAAAGAAATTATCACATCGAATTAGGAAAAAAGGCATATATTCTACGCATTAATGCAAATATATGTGAGAAACGTCGGCATACGTCAGAAGCGTCACGTAGCTAACACATTACGTATACTTAATATTTTTAAGTTTAACCAGTTAAACGTTATACGTGTACGTGTGTGTACATGTATGCATGTATGTGCGTGTGTGTATGTGTATGTGTGTGTGTGTATATGTCTGTGTATGTGTGTGCGTGTGTGTCATTGCATTAATAGTAACAGAAATTAAGATGAAAGTATTGAATATTCAATAGTTAGCCGAAATAAAGTATGTGCACTAAATATATTAGCCAAGAAGTAGCAGGGAGAAAACTGTGGGCCAATATAGAGCCGAAACTAAAATAGCTTGAACTTTTTGTAGATAAAATAATAATGACTCTTTGGCATATGAATCATAAATTTCTCCTCAATGTTAAATAGATTGAAATACAAAATGAATTAAAAAATACTATTATGACAAAAATTTCAATAATTAATCATAAATATTTTGATTAGAAATTGTTCTTGCTTAATTGCTAGCTAAAACTAATTAAAGATAAATTAATTAATATGCATTTTCATAGCTTTTGCTTTGAATTGTGTAACAAAATTGCTTCAAAAGAAAAAAAAAATGAAAATTTCAAACAAATGAAAGGAATGATTTACAACAATATTACTTTTCTTTTTTAATGAATCGAAGAAATTGAAAATTTTGATAATTACTCAGGTGTCACGGATGCTTAATTCAGTTGATTATAGTTGAATTGAAGTTGAAAGTGACACGAGAACAAAATTATACACCTGTAGCATTGATCGGCTAGTTTGAAGTATGAGATAGCTGATAACATTTTTGTGTTTCAAATAAACTTTTAAAATGATAAAATGAGTAATTGAAAGGTAAAGTGGTTGATGTGAGGATATAACTAAATGGTCGTTTAACGTGAAACTTTAACTGAAATAATCAATGAAGATTTCCGGAATTTTCAATGCGAATAATCATTTTAAAGGAAAGGAATCCGGCCCGGTCAACATGGTATGATAAGAACGTAAGGCCTTAGGGCATAGGGAAAAAATAATTGCAAAGAGTAGGAAGTAATAATCAGAAATCAATATAAACACATGCACAGAAATGTTTTGGCCACTGGGGATGAAGAAAATTTTTAACTATAAATTGATAATCATGATTTCGAATTTGATTTTTAATATTAGGATCGATTCTAAAGTACCAATCTGAGAAGGACTCCTCGTTTGGCTGATACGCTACGCCAATGAGATTGATGAACTGATCGAAGTACACGTTTGAAGTGATAAGGACTTGTTCTACTTGTTAGACAACTGCCAGTAACGGGTGCAGAAATCATTGTTGTTGAGAGCTGCTCGTTGTTTTTAATCATTTTGACTGATAGTATTTTTGATAAGGTTAGCATAAGTTAACACTGATTGATCTGATCAAATGAGTTCGAAATCAGAAGGAATTGCAACAATCGTTTCACCTGTTCACTCAATTTGAAATTGAGAGCATACTGACACAACGAAATTTGAAAATAAAAGAGTTGAATTGCTATCAAAAAAAATGACAAAAGGACTTGTCAGTTAGTGATAACTAGACTAAATGACTAATTTTGCCCGAGGCAAGAGCCTGTGATTGGTTGAGGAAGTGAATTTTTCGGCTGTTTATAATTATGACAAATTTCTTGGCACTAATTATCTACACAATGCCTTTTTTTCGGTGCCAACTACAGCTCTTTCTTCTAAAAGCATTCAAAAATTTTCCAATACCATTTAGGAAGTAATTGGAAATGAACAAATTAGGGCCAAAATTATAGAATAAAAAGAAAATTGTATTTCATATTATAAATTTCAGAATCAATTTTTTGTTCTTCCACAATATTTGACATAAAAGTGTTGAAATTTTTTGTTTGTGACAGGCTATTGTTTAGATTATTTCGGAAAAAAAAAGATTCATTTAAAAGTAAGCACTGAAAACAACACTGTCAATAGAAATCGTTGCAAAAAGGTATCATTCAGAAGTTTGTTCTGTCTAAGTTCGAAAGAAATGTGTGTCTATATTAATTCAAAAAGATTCAATCATATTTACGATGATTGGAAATGCTTTTGATGGGTGAAAAAAAAAAAAAGAAGAGGAGAAAAAAACTTCCACTTCCTCTAAGTAGACCGTTTCCGTTTTTATTTCCGAGATGGAAGTACAAAAAGTTGAAAGTTTAGGATGATGGATAAATTTAACGTCTGGCACAAAACTTTTCCGGAAGCCTCCACCAAACACATTTTGTTTCATCTTCTAAATATTCCTAATGCAAAAGAAGTTTATCATTTGATTCTCAAATATTTATAGCACTAAGCTTAGTTATTTCAAGTGCATTTCAAAGAAACCTTATCTTAAAATCTATTTTCGGTCAAAAAAAACGAGCCTAGTCTGACTATGCTTTCATTCTCACTATACTTACCTTGCCTTTGCTAATAGCTAATTTAATATCATATTTCAAGACGAGTCAGAAAAAGAATTCATCAAAAACCAGTTTCAGAATCATAACTAAATTGTCCTTCTCAACTTTTGTGAGAATCTGAAGGGATAGGATTCTTATTGTTGAGAGCTGCATCTTTCGGTGACTGAATTTCTTATTTGCATCAGAAGGCCCTTCTTACTTTTTAGCTCTGAAATAGCCATTCTTAGAATCTTACATTGAACGAATGAAGTGATAAGATTAAAGTAACATACTTCTGCTAAATAGCAAAATGCCAGTAATTGACGGAATTAACAAAGAAACATCATCTGGCAATCAATCATTCAGTGTTATAAAAAGTAAACAATTATAAAGGACAACGAATCTGTTATAAGTTGCAAAATGATACAAAACTTCCATCTCCAGCTAGCTAGCAAGTGATGAGGGGAAAATACCTGATTGATAAATATATTATAACTGTGACTCGGCTAGGACATGGCAGAAACATTAACATTAACACTCACCTTTTTGTGCTAATAGATACTTGGGCAAGAATATTGAGCGGTCTTACTAGACAGCCAAGTAAGTGAAACTTTGTGTAGATCGGACAGTATATTGAAATTATCAAATGACAAACATAAACAATGATAAGAATATATTATTCTGATGAAAAAGTTGTGTATAAACCATAAATTTCCATTGCCATAAAGTTCTTGGTTTTTCACCCTCCTTTTTTTTAAAAAAAAAATAAAATATTTACTATATATATAATTTCACATTCCTGAAAATTCTTAAACTGGAACTATTGAAATGATAATTTTTACTTCTAACCTTTGGGCCAATGTTAAGCACTAATCAGTAATTTTTGCTGATAATCAGTTAATCAGCTTGATAAATCTGATACTCAGTTACAAATCTAAAATTACTCATTGAGGCATTATTTACCAATCAAAACGAAATATTTCGCATTACAATTCAGTTATCAGAAACAGAAAAGACTGCATTTTTCAAATGTTTAGATAACTTCATCTGATAAATTTAGTAAAACAAGAAAGAAGAAACGGAAAAAATGAGAAGAAAAAGGAAAAATGAGTAATAAAACTGGATAACAAAGTTATAAACTTTATGCTATTGCAGTATGATATCAAGAAATTGAGTACTCATAAATCAAAAATTAAATTGCTGATTAATGTTTGTAACTATCGCATAACATCTTCCACCAAACGAAAGAGTTGTAGAAATAACTTCTTGCTCTGTTATAACAATTCCTTATGGGACTCATTTATACATTTCTGGCCACTTTTAGAAACCTATCCCTTAAGGGATTTACAGAAATTCTGGATAAATTCCAGAAACATATTTAAAGATTTGCATATAATAGAATATCTTTTTCAACTCTCGTTTCGATTTTACTCTTCCATATAACACTTATTTTTGATATTGTTTTTGAAAAGTAACACAGCAAGCATATACGCTTCATTTTGATAATTTCAACATATCTTATCAGTAAAAAGTTAGTCAGAAATTTTATCAACTGAATTAAATAATGCATTGGCCAACTGTTTCTCGGATTCATCCGTAGAAATGCTATTGAATAGATTAAGCAAATAATATTTGAAAAGAATGATAAATCATCAGCCAACATTAGAAAATTTTCATAAGTTGTTAATCTTTTTTTTTTTCTTTCAAAATCAAATTTTCTGAGCAAGAAAAGCCAATAATAATCAATTAATTAAATTTAGCAATCAGTGCGATTTATAGACTTCGTTAGACTTCCCATGAGAAACTAAAGTCGTTGAAAATCGAAATATACTATAACTCGGTAATTTTGTTCTTTTAATTTCAACAAATAGCCAATTTCTGCTTTCAATAATGGGATACTATCATAATGATACATAAATCTGTATTCATTAAAACATATATATACAAATATATTAGTCGAGACAAGAAAGTTTTTTTCTGGTCAAATTTGATTCCCTTCATAAGAAAAGAAAACGATGATGAAGGGAGCAATTAAAGTCTTGCCCATTTTGATCAAACTAAATTGGATGATTAAATATGCATGCTTCTTCTTGGATATACATTCATCTTACCGGAATTTGGAAATAATAACAAACATTCTGAATCATGTTATTTGTGTCAAATTAATCTGCAACATTGTAACCATTAGAATTATTTCAACATATCATCATAAGAGAACGTGTAAGTTGACGCCAACAGAAAGATTCAGAAGCATTTCTTCAGTAGCTGGCATTGCTAAATTGCGTTGTCGTCTGAGGCGTTGATTTTGTCGGTAAACAGCTCGAAACATTACAATAAGTATAATAATTAAGCAATATATTAGCGCAAATAATAAAATCTTAATAGAACGCTCGTCGGATCCATTTTCTTCTATAATTTGATATTCAAATAATCGAGAGATGAGTGGAATGTGGGAAGGAGGAATCTTAACAGTGAAGAATCTCGTATATCCATATCAATCATTTCGAAAATCGGAAAATCTGATGAAAAAATTAATTAGAGAGTGTACCTGCGATGCATTCAGGTAATGAATTATTCCATAGGCCTGATTTTAAGCATTCAATCACTTCACTGCCATACAGGACATAGCCTTCTAAACATTTAAACCATACTTGCATTCCACGTCGAAAAGTGCCATTGGATTGTTCGGAAGCAACATAAATGCCATTCAGGATGAAAGGTTCAGGACAAGTTACTGAAAGGAATAATGATACATTTTTGATGAGATGACATTATCAGTAGTGGCCAAAAATGACCTGATGAAAGAAATTTAAAGCAACTTTTTGGGAGACAATTTGGCCATTTTGGTGGATACCAGGCAGAATTTAAGCAAACCACCGATGAAGGACCAACTAGACGGGTTGTATTGTCTCTGCATTGTAGCTCCAGCTGCAAGTTAGACTGTTAATATCATTCTGCCGAAAAATTGACAAAAGGAAATTATTTAGTCAAAAAATTCAATCGTAATTTCTATAAAATAATAGGAACCAGAAAGAATATCATCAATGTAATAATAGTAATTCCTTTTTTCTGCTGACAATTTGTTGCATTTTGACTAAAGACTGCCATAAAATCTTACTAAATACCTTAGTACCCAGTGGTACTCTTCGGGAAAAGCAACGTGTTGACTTTCCGTCACAGTTTATACCATTGCCTGTGAAATAAAGGAAACGTGGAATCTGTCGAATTGTGCAAATGCTCCGTGTAACTGAAGTGAAAGAAGTTTTCACGTGGATATGAATATGATACGCTTCACGATGCCAACTATTATCACATTGTTATTTATTTTATCCACTTTTTAGGTAAGCATTTAATTATTCGAATGGGCTTAATTAGTAATTACTGAAAATCAAAAAGAGCTACCGCATATAGGATACTTGAGACCACTTGGGATATTATTAATTTCGTGAATCCATCGACTGTTAATGCATCGTAATGTGTGATTTCCTGGTGGATACAATGTATTCTGCATCATCGAACACCTAAAACAAATTATCCGCTGATCTTATTATTATTATTATTATTGCTATTACTATCAGATCAGAATTTTCAGTTTCAAATTTTACTCCAAATATGTCGTAATAATGAGCAATCAAACTACAAGTTATACCTGATAATTAAGGTATCATTGTGCTTGAAGAATCGAGAACTTCTAGCAGTAGTAATATGTAATCCGCGGTATATCAGTTGAGGTAATTCGCATATATGAAATGTTGGTTCACCATAAATACAGCCTGGTCGAGAACTGGCTACCATGGTACCATTGGTACCAGTTAATAACCACACACCACCAGTTCCAGAACTGTTCAATGTGCAACGCAAATGTACGCTATTCTAAATGAAATAGGTTGTTAAAAGAGAAGTAATTTAGTCAACAAGTCGTCCAAATGGGTTGAAAAAAAAATACCAATGGATGAATAACACTTTCTTGAAGTTTCAGTCTTCTTTCTGGTCCACAACTTACTTCAGCTACCGTTTCCGTTGCGTACTGAAATAAATTCACATATTCGAAGAACTGATCTTACATTTCCTTGAGAATTAACTTACTTCCTGCATAAACTTACTTGCCCCTTGGAATTAGCCTCAATAAATGAACTTCTAAGCGTCACGTGATCGCCCAATGTTGAATTGACAGATGGCGATTCACACCACTGTGGACTCGATTCTTTGCCCCACAAAAGCTTTTCGTCACCGTAATCCTCAAACTGAATTTCCCGTGAAATTTTAAATGAAAAAAAAGCTCTCATTATAAGCAATTATGATTTGAAGTAATTTCAAAAATTCACATTTATGATGGCATTAATATTTCAATCTTGAGCTAGATTTTTCACCTGGTTTCCTCATGTTGTAGTAATTTTAATTGATGATGAGTATTATTGATCTTTGCATATATTTCTAATGACTCTCATAGATTTTAATGCAGCATTACTTCCTTGTATTAGAAACAAATCATCAAGCCAATCTTTCAAAAGCTAATTAGACCAGTTGTTAAAATGAAGAATTTTGTTTTTAATTAATTGCCTTTTCCTTCCAATCCATTATTTATATTATCTAATAAAACCATTTAATTTGGATAAATAATCGAAAAAAATTTGAAACAAATATCATCAATAAAACGCATTTATCACTGATTATTATACAATTTACTGATCATCATGAATGATAACGCATTACCGTATAATCAATATCTTCATTAGTTATTTTCAAAATTTGTCCTGTGGATAATAATAACAGTACATTGAGTGAAAGAAATAGCAGAAAAGGAAGTGCAATACAGCAGCTCATTATTATCGAAGAACTGCCAAATGCCCCATACTATCCTTCGGAACATTAATGGTAAAAGAATTAAATTCTATTCAATTTATTAATTACCTCATCAACTATACTGTTTACTTCCAAACGTGTTATATTTTATCATAAAAAAAAATGAGAAAAAAATGAAGTTAATAATGGGAAACATCTCGATTATCAAGTTCAAAGTATCCAATGAATGGAAATTTCGAGAAATAACAGAACTATGCCTTTCTTTGGGGAACTAACAGTAGTATTACAATATGCTATCCTGAGGAAAAAGAAAATTACATTCTTGTCTTTGTTTACACTGTTATCATCGAGAATGGGATGATTCTCGGAGGAATCTAACTGTCCGAAAGATATATTGCATTGATAGACTATTCTATCCTTTTTTTCTTTTCAATAGAATTCAGAAAGTTATATTTTACATGTATATATATATATATATATATTGTTTTTTCCATACCTACTCACGGTGTACTATTATTTTTTATTATTATTTACTATGATAATAATTAATGAAAACAATTATTATCATTATTAATTATTAATAGTTGTTATTAATTATCATTATTAATAACATATTAATAACAATTATTATCATTATTAATTATTAATAATTGTTATTAATACAATTGTTGTCATTAATTAATAATAATTAAATAATAACAACCGTTATTATTAGATTATTATCATCATTACTATTATTTAATTATCATTCCACTATACATGTATGGAATATCCGGCACCGTATTCCTTTCTACCGTACATGGTTGTTATGAATTTGTGTTTTTCAATGGTCAGAGATACAGGGCCATGTTAAATTTAGTTACAAGTAAGTATATCTTTGCTGGTTTTGATGATGAAAGGTCATTTACGGTTTTGGGTTGGTGTTGTGAGGCTGTTTTTGTTGTGCGCTGTTTTCTTAGAATCGGTATGATATCCTGGTATTCCGGTGTATAACCACCGTTATTGCGCGCCGGATATGATAGTGACAGTGTTATTAATTTAGTAGAAATAGCATTTGTGACCTTTTCTGTTCAACTGTTTCATCTATTTCTAATTTATCGTGCATTCAACTGTCCTCGAATTTAAACGTTCCATCGTTTCCAGATGATATTGTTGGACCATTTCCGAAGATTTACCCATTGCTTAATCCTCATCTTACCTTTTTTGCTTGACCTTTCCGCAACTTAACCTCCCTGCATTTTCTCTATAGAATTGTTATTTTTTCCATGGGACTGCTTATTTTTTCTGTACTGTATTAACAGACTTAAGTACGAAAGACTTTATCCACAAAACCGCATAACCCTCTTGCACTCTAGCTGTAAAACTGCCTACGCTCTTGTCCCTACCCGCAAAACTAAATCCCATGGAATTGCCTGAATCTCTTGTACGCACTTTATCCACATAACTGCTTAACGCTTTCATATTCTTCCCACAGGACTGCTTGACCCACTCTTACCTAACCCAAGAATTATCTCCCCCAAATTACCCGCAGAATTACTTCCCTCCAGCTCTCTTTTGCCTTACTCAATGAACTGCCTGATCTTTTCTTTTCACTTATTTTTTTCTCAAAAAAAAACTTTTATTCGAAATTTTGCTATTGACAGGCATTGTGAAAAGTTACTTATCAACATCGTAAAAAAATTTCTTTTATCCATGGTCTTCACGTAGTCTATTTCCTTTCTCCTGATTCTTTCCCATTTCCCATCCACATATTGCCAAGATTGTTATAGGTGGCATATGATCCTGATTGTGTGGTATAAACGTTTTGTTTTATTTGAATATATTTCAGTGGTTTTAGACGTGGTAGATTACGTATCAGTGTAATGTGACTTGTGGATCACGTGAACTGCAGTAGATAATTTTTATCAACAGGTTGATCTGTCGATCCTTTTTGTGATTTACAGTTATAAAGCATCAGAAGGATCAGTTATGATGAATCAGTAACATGCTCTTTTTCGTTCCAGGGTTTGGCTAGTAATATTTTTAATTCCTGATTTGCGAAACCTTGCAACTAAGGATGGCATCCGCTAAAAAAGACAAAAATAAAGAAAACAATGGTGAATCCGATGTGGTGAGCGGTAATGGTGTGTTTCGTTCACTTTTTTTTATACTGATAGAATAACATCTTTGAAAAATTTACGTTGAGCGGTTAAAGTCATCAAAATCAAATTTCCATTAAATGGTACTCTGTTGCTTTGTTGGACATATGCAACGCGATATACACGAAGAGGTTTGGTTTTAGTGGTGGACAGGGTGTATCGTTCATTATTGAGATCACATCTTCGAGCAATAGAATAGCTTTTTGTTCCTGTATGGGGATTCGTCGTAATTGCTATGTTTCGGCAGATGAAGTGGACACAGGAAGGCAGGTGTATTTTAATGATGTTATCATGCGCAGTGTGGTCAGTTTCGTGAATAATATCAGAGATCGACAGAGCTTGGAGCTTTCCAGCAGAATTATGAATGATCTGAGTCTGCGTGTTCCTTATATCAGCTGTAACAATGATAACAGTGTGTTGGATATGTACTTTACGGTATATTATTTTGTCAGGTCACTCATAATTATTGTTCTGAACTGTATATGATCGATTAAGACAGACGATGTTACAGTAGTTGGCAGGCTGATTCCTTTTTTTTTTTTTTGAGGAGGGGGGAGAGGGAGAGCAGGGCAAAATTCAATTATTAGTAAAAGTGATGGCCTTTTAGATCTGATTCCATTCTTTTGTATCATAATTATTTCACAACTTTCCGGAAAGACGGAAGTTTTAAATAATTCCTCAATGTTACAGAGAGTGGAACCAGTGATGAACATAAGTATTGCGGGCAACGACTTCAAGGTAATAGCTCTGACATCTACTGTTCGACGTTCTTGTGCGGAGAATCCAGTTTCGCAATCCGACACTTGCATCCTTAAAATACGGCATATTATTGAACGTTTCTCACGACAAATTTACCGACTGAATATTGGTGGCATTTCAGATTTCGAACGTCGACTAGGTTACATTCCAGATCACCAGGTTTTTGTTTCTGTCTTTATTTTATTCACTCTCTTTTCATGAATGCTAGAATTTATTTTATCATAGATGATTAACGTACTCCAATGTTTGTCGTTGTGCAATATGAATTTTCCTTTACGCTGTTATAAGTATGCCCATTTAAGAGAAGTTGCTGTGGCTGAAGTTTGAAGCAGGTGATAAACTCATATAGAAAACAGAATTGTTGATTGAATCGATCAGTGAATAAATTTAATTTTAGTAGAGATGTGTAATGCACAATTGCTATCATTTGCTTACATGTAAACAAATTTCGGAGGTGCTACAAAAGTGTTTCTAGGAGCAGGCAGCACATACCTAAGGAGTTAATGATTTTCTTATATAAAAGTTACTTTGTAGGTTTAAGTCTTTCTGAGCAGTTATAAGTGCAGTTTTGTTTAGCCATCTATAACATATACAAATAATGGTAATTATTATTAGAATGCCGTGCGTTATTTGCAGCTTGTATTAAGTCGAGATCTTTGTGATGAACTCGACCAATTGAGAAATGTAGACACTCTGGTTCTTCGCAATCTTTGTCTGATGTCCTCGGTGATCAACTACTGTAAGCTTTATTTTGAAGCTCTCATTTCATAGTATGTATTGTTGAAGTGTTCTTCAGATGCTGAACTTTCTCTTTTTTAGGGAGCAGCAGCGAATGTATTCTTACCAACCATATTTCGAATCTCTGCTTTCATAGTATTTGGTTTGATCATGCTGAGGATATCGATAATTTCGTGGTCAGTTTTGCTTCCTTTTCATTTTGGAATAAACCCACACCTGAGTCCTAACAAAATAAGAAAGAAGTTATAATATATATTGATCAATGTTTATTTCTTCATTTCAATATAAGTTAGCCATTTTATTGCTTTGGTAATATCCTGTAACACAAACTTTCAAAAACTTTATTGCGGGAAAGAAACTATTCAGTTTAATGTGGTAATCGTAATTATTTCAGTCAATAATTTCTGGGAGCGTCAAGAAATTATATCTGTCGGATTGCAGCGGGAAAACAATTATGAATGTTGGGGGACGGCTCCGTGCTCTCTTTACAAAACTTGATATTCTTTATATAGCCATCGATTACCGAACATTTCGAACTGCAGACCAGGCTCGTCAGTTGCTCAAGGTATTCATTAATCTAATACATTCATTGGAGTTATATGTGGATTGGAAATCTGGTGAACTAAAGAAAAGATGATGATGATTTCCGGGACACTGGGAAAACTGCATTGTTTCAGGAAGTATCGGAATTGACCCATCAATTACATATCTGTGCTTGTTTCTCGCGTTTTGTTTGCCAGCCTGGTTTTCGAATACTTATTAACGTCATCTCTTTGCTGCCAGAATTCCAGCAAATAACTACTGTGGAATTGGATTTGGGACCTTTGCGAAAAAATATGCGAACCTATGATCGATTTTTTGCCGGTAGTGTATTTCTTTTTTCCTTTATACTTACGGATGACATTAAATAGGCCGTGTGGTTTGGCGATTCATAAGCAATGTATTTTACTGGACAAAGCAAGATTTCTGAGCGTTTGATTGAGTGAGAAATTCGACAGGTATATATTTCGGAATATTAGCCTTCATCATGAAGGTTCTTTTCTTTGACAGGTTGCCTTTTCATTATCTTATATTAGGGCCGAACAGAGTTCTTTTTTATGATGACTTTGTAAAGCATTAGTTTTTTTAATCTATTAACGAAAAGGGATATGGATTTAATATCATTTTCACTTCTAATCACTTCATACATGAAGTTTAAGGTCTGCCCCATATGGCACGTCTGCGAGTTTTGCGCCTTTTCGGCTTTCCAATAAACTATGGATGCATGGGTCTTTGGAAGCAGATGTTGCAGTCCATCTCACAGTTATCGCAGATCACAGAATTTTCGGTTATCAACTTGCTGCGAAATATTCGTACTGATGAACTGAAAGCTTTCTGTGAGTCGTTGCCTACCAACCTGAGCACTTTTGCTCTTCATCACGTCCATCAATTGCAGGATGATCATTTCAGCCTCATTGCTCAGGTATTTTTCTCACAGTTTTTCTGAAGGCCCGAAGAAGTTACTCCGAAAATAGTTTCTTACGTGTAAATCTTGAACAGAGAACTGGATTTCATCTAAGTTCCGTTGCTATTTATTTATTAAAAAATTAAATTCAATTTAAGATTTTCTCGAGAGACATCTATTATGGTGGTAAGATGTTTCCTGGAATTGGCATGGAAGCATAGAATTTTTTCGATTCATGACTCTTTCGTGCACGTTGGATAATGTTAAGTAAACGAAATTTGCAGCGCTGTCCTCGATTGGACACGTTGTATGTACGCGATTTGCGGTCGATAACATCAGATGGCATCATGAAGGCCTTGGTGGAGTTCCGAATGTTGACAAAGATAGCAGTATGTCATTCGGGTCCCGTTACAAATCAAGCTTACGAGTTATTGGCTAACCGTGAAGCTATGCCTCATATTGAAGCCGTTATTTTGGGCGGTAACAGAGACAACCAGAGTGGTAGTAAGTTTTTTCGTTTCAGATATAAATAGGTAAAGTAATATTTCCACCAGAGTACAAGATTTTCCGTATAGCAAGATCGTAGTTTTTTTCTCATGTTTAACACTTTGCTTTTGAAATCCCTCTAGCTAAAACCCTTTTCTCCAGCATTTTATGTCGATGTAGTCCTGGGCTCAAATAATATTCATATTATTTGTAGCTGTGCTGGAGGCTTTGTTGCGACGATTACCGCAATTTCGCGTAGTTGGCTCGTGGAATCGATGGCGTGATTGTGAATATCATTTATGGCGCAGTAGTCAAGCATACAGAGAATTACTGGCTGCTTCATGCTATGCTGATTGTCCGGGATGTGGCAAAGACGTGAGCCTCATTGATGAAGATGATGACATTCTCTAAAACGTCGTTAAGATCTCACCACATATTATGAATAGTTTAGAGCTAATTAGATAATGGTATCTGTATAAAGTGAGTATTTATCAACTCGTTGGTATTCTGAGTGCATATCATATTTTTATTTATTTATATCGGAAACATTTTTTCCTCACATCGTTTACTGCTTTACTGCTTGATCATCCTTTAAGTAGTCATTTTTTTTTTTTTTTTGGCGAGTTTAAAGTGTTTGTTGTTGTGGGAATGTGGCACGAGTCGGAAATACGGGGTGAGGGAGGAAGTGGCGAGAAATGTGCCGTTTTCGTTTTATCTGGCTTGTCGAAAGTGAGAAATAGGAGTTATCAAGACGCCGCTTATTAAATATTACGATTAATGTGGTGTCTAGCTAAATATTTAGGGATCAGATACGGGAAGTATTATATTAGGAGGATGGTAGGAGGGAGAGCTACATCAATTTGAATCGGGTTAATATACCCTGTCGAAAAGAATGTTTCCAGAATAAAAGTTTATATTGTCGTATTGTAAATAATCACAATTATTGCTGTCATTTCGGATTTCTTCCTGCTTTCGCTTTTCCGATTTGTCATTGTATTTTACGCCTGCTTCGTGTCGAAATAAACGGTGAACTAAGCCAAAAAATTGGAGCTTATTGAAAAGAATGCAGAACTGTCACGTTATAATTACGCAAACCTCTAAGAATAAAAAGCAATATGAAAATAGCCTCATTCACTAATGTAACCAAACCACAATAATTCCTGAGAAGTGTTATAAGGGGAATAATTTCTGGAGTGATTTCCAACAACTGCATCACCACCACCATGATAGTGAACCAGGTGTGTGTATCAACTAACTGAGATTGCAACAGTCGAGCGCGGATTTTTTGTAATCTCAAATAACCAAATTTATCAGAAGTATCACTTGAAAGGTCGAGAAGATGTAAAAGAAAATGATATCGCGAAGTTACAATGAACACTATAACATATACATATTATTCGAAAAATATGGCTAAATATTGGTAACTAATACTTCCAGATATCCTGACCTTCTGGTATTTCAGCAATTCGATCGGCAAACATTTTGCTTTTTCCTTTCATCATACTTGCTTTATACATGCCTTGCTGATCGAAACAATAACCTGGAATGTATATTTCTGGTTAGTCTTTAAGAAATAAGCCTTTAAACCTTTTATATCTCCACGTTCATTATATTACATTATTGCCCAAATTATTTTAATTTTAATTTACCGTGTTTTTACAGAATATAAGAGTAATTGTCCAAATGACTTTTACATGTTAGGTCTTTGTAAAAAAAGAGACAATGTGAAGAATAAATCTCCCGAGGAAAAGGCTATCCCAGACCATATTCTTACAAATAAGGAGAATAAAAAAATCACATTTGCAAAATGTCTTACAGGTACTATCCTGCTCTCTCTTGATATACCCATATTGCTTAGGCATGACATCAATTATATTCTGATAAGGATTTTGACAAAAGAAGTACGAAAACTTTAAGACACTCTATATTTCAAGATACAACAGGTTTGTAATATAAACAAGGTAATATTTGTCAGAAAGAGCAATGATACTGATATGCCGAATGAGCATAAAATATAATTTCAAGATGAAAACTAATTTTACATAACTCATAAATGAATGCAAAATAAGAGACGTGGAAGGATTAATGATAAAAAAATACCACTTTACTTTTGATATGCTTGAAAACAATACAAATACGAAGCAAGGATCATTAATTCAAGAAAAGGGGAAAAGATTCAAAGATGTAAACAAATGATTGATACCTCTTCATGATAGAAAAAAGCAATGGGAAGGGTAGGCTCACCGAGATATGCCATTATGGCGGCTGATGCCCACAACGTTTTCCTCTCCCAAATTGCTTTCTTGAAGAAATATCTCAGCGTAAATGTTCCCATTTAGAGATGATTGACTGAGAAAGTGACCTGGAATATATGACCTGAACTGATGAAATATCAAACCTAAATTAGCTCACGGTAGTTACTGGCTTCTCGTCACGCATTGCATCAAGCACCGTTGCATGTCCCTTTGCTCTTAAACTTGCCATAGTACGCCAGTCGGAAATTATAAGCGTTGCAGCGAATACGGGCCAAATCCATATTGCCAACATTCGTTTAGCAGAAAAGCGATTCATTTGAAAGTCGTTAAAACAACCCGATAATCTCGAGAAATGAAATAAAATACTCGATGGAATCAGATGACCTCTTTTAGGACCTCTCAGAATATTGAGCTACCTAAGAAACTTATATCGAACATTTAACACTTTCCAGAAAACCAAACGATATGCAATTAAGCGAACTCTCCTAACTTTTCACAAATATTTAAAGAATCAGACGAGCTAATCGAACTTACCCAAAACACCTAAGAATGTCACTAGTAAAAACAGCGTAAAATCACATATAACGACTTATCAGTTTATCACAATCGACCTGTGTTTCCCATTATTAACTTACCTATGCCCACCTGTCCACAAGAACAGAAATCGTAAACACAACTACCCCACAAACTATCCAGAACCGCTAAATACCAATAAGTTATTGTGATTGAGCCGGGAAGAGGGAGGGAGGTCGAGAGGGTAATTTATCCTGCCCATCGGGTAATCAACTGAAACACATATGCTGGTACTAGTGGGGTGTTGTTCAAGACTCCAGTGTTGAAATGCTGATTGGTTAATTAAGTTGATTTGGATTTCTTCCGATAATAGTTTTATCCGGTTTCATACTTTGCTTCCTATACGATAGCACAGACAGATATATTTGTTGAGATAATGATAAGGAAAAATTAATTACAGGCGTGTATATGTACATATGGGTGACACCTGCACACCTTCTACATCAACGAATACTGGTGAGGAACCTTTACTAGAGGCGCTCATGTCACAGGTTGACCCTGAAACGATCGGAACAATCATACAATTACAAAAGAAATCGTAAAATTTTCTTCTGGTTTTTGATATACTTAGTACAATTAAAACTTCTTCATGCATTTACTATGTTGATGACGCGTAAGATTTGAGGTCTATGACTTGAGGTGACGTGTACGAACATGAATTATTTACATTATAAGAGGAAATGAACGTGAGATATCAACTATACATTGACATAGGAGGAATAAGGGAACCACATGTGCCGTACAGCTTGGAAATCGGCTTGTCATACATGTAAATGTGATGGACTTAATCTATGTATGCTCATAGTATGCTGAAAGATAATTTATATATTTTGAGATTGGTACATTTCGAGAAAACTAATGAAATGTTGACAAATTGTTGCGCATTATCAGCTCACAGACTTGAGAAAGCACGGAAAGATTTGGCTGAAAATAGGCAACTAATACTGGAAATGAAATCGGATTTGGAATCTATTTTCCGACGAATACGCCTTTTTAAGCAGAGTTATATTAATAAATACACTGATGTTTATAAATACTTTGGTAAATTCATTTTTGTCAAGTTCTAGTTGGATTAAGCAATTATTGATCGTTTGTTATCTGTTGCATACAGTATAACACGCATTCAGCGCTGAATTATATCTGTATCATTTGTCGAAGATTATTTCGAAGTTCCTACTTCGTTAAAGTCATTTTCCAATATTATTTTAGGAATTCTATCACTATGGAGAGAAATATTAAGTAAAAGGGATATATTCAAACTGATTCCCCCGCAAATTTACTTTGTTCTGATGATATACATGCTGAGAGTTAGGAATTTTATTTTTTGTAATTATATCTCTGCGTTGAAACTTTGAAAATCCCACTTATATGTGAACGAACTTTGGCCACTTCTTCATTTCTTTAATATTAACTTCTAGTTTTTCAGAGCAGCAGTATCGCGGCGAGAAAGAAGACTGAGCAGAATAACTGTATAACTAAATCTGCGTCACTCTGAAAGGTACCCGAAATTGCATAGCTTTTATGGTTATTTTTCTGATGTAAATGTAACCAAATTATAATGGACTATATATTTCCGAATCATTAATCCGCCATTATTAATTAGCAAGCAAATCTGCTTATATACTTAATTTTTTCTTTTTCAGGTATATCAAATTATCAAGGTATGAATATCCGAAAAGAACAGTTAATGGTTCGAGATACTATGAATGCTTCTCTTTCTTCTTTCCCGTGACCTTATGTTTTCTTGAGCTGCTGTGGTTCCTTTTTCGCATTTCATGGTGTTCGTGTTGGTCACGTTTTTTACTTTTTCGTTTTATCTTCCGTTTATTTTCTGTAAATATTAAATCTCTTTTTAAATTTCTTAAAGAAAAGAGAACCAAATCCTTCGAAGACCAGCTTTTTGACATGGATTAATTCACTGTTACCTATCTTATAGACTTAACATGAAGTGAAATAATTAAGAAAATAACCGACAAGTGTTAGTCACATTTTCATTCTGGGTGAGCACGAATAATTCTTTACTGTGTTCATGGCTGCAGGAGAGCGCAGTGAAGTATCACTACAGCTGTATCCTGAACAGCATGCGTACCTTTCATAGTAAGTGGCGTCTCGTAGTCGGATTCTGAACTGGTGGAAGAAATATCTGCACCGCTGTTTCCGTTAGGTTTCAAGAAATTGTAACATTGAAATGGAAGATGGCCCGGATAACCACATTTTCGACAAGCACCTGTTATCCTTTGAATCTTTATCCCACCACACATATATTTGTCATTCTTATCAGTCACAGCAAAATCTTTTTTCTGCATCACTGAATTTACTAAATTGAATTTAGTAAAAGTCCTAGATGATCGTAATCGACGATATTCATTTTAAACATTAAGGTTTTTAGTCAGCAGTAAGTAATTTCTACCATTTTACCATAACGACAACTTACCTATAGGCATATTCGAGTTTCCAGTAGGATGATTCGATAATTCTTCGTATTCCCATTTTCCCATACTGGATAGAAGAATGGATGGAGTTGTTTGGAAGAATATGGAGTATTTGAGAAACTATAAGAATGATTGCACCATCTATTCGCAATAACAAATAACATGAAAAAATATTCTAGCGATCGGACTAAGAATTGATTGCCCTCTTCCATGTATCCAACTGCTCCACTGTATAAAATAGGATCAAGAGAGCATTTAAAAAAAAGGTAAAGATTCTTTCCTGACCTTATGTATACATAATTGTTCCTCACGATATTTTTTTTTCTTTTTTTGTTACTTTGGAAGCAAGCAGAGAAGTCTAGGAATTTCTCTGCAATAAATAATACAAAAAGGACATTTCATGGGAAATTTACAGATTTTTTTTTCGGAGCAAAAAAACATATACTGAAGCAATCATATCAAAGGAATTGTCTAAAGTGATATCTGCTTTTTTGGAAAGAAGGAAAGATCGGTAAGATAATAGCGCAAAGAATCAATTCGTAACACTGAATGAAGTGATAAGGGAGGTGAAGGAATGGCAAAACTTAGCAGGTAATTCAAAAAATTATCGTTTCAGAGCTTGATTTGAGCAAGTTTCGGGAACATCGGTGGTAATTTAAGAATTTGTCAGTGGTACTTGAACTGTTTGTAGAAATGTCCCGCGACAATTTGGAATTTGACTACCTACTGAATCTCCCCGTTCTTTATCCGATAAGTAAATATACCAGAAGAAATCACCACACAAACAACATTTCCATTGTCGGATTTTACTTTGAGATGGACGAGCCAGTATTTTGCAGTTGGCCGTCTCTCGTATCAGTGGTTGTCCGCGATGTGTTACCGGTATTTCCCATGAAAATAGAAAATGTTTAACATTTCCAAGAACAATAATACATTAATGAGAAGTTCATAGAAACATTATCACAGTATCAGTTGTCATGAAAATGTTTGGTTAACTTTCTGAATACAGCAGTGTTGACTCATCAAATTTCCTGTCAAGAGTTAGTGTTGCAAACCAATTGTTATCTCTTTGATAAAGGCTCCCAAAGAGATAAGAATTGGTCTTGATATTTTTCGGTTTTATTTCTTATTACATTTGCATCAAATATACTTACCATCTCTACAATTATTGCTTGTTCCTCTCAGTATTTCAGTTTGCTGACGTTATCAGTCAATTCGTTGTTTTAAATATAAGAGTTTTTCGAGTCTTAGAAGAAGTGTAGAAAAAAGTACTGGAAGATGCTGAATTTATCTGATAGCAGTGTTATAAATCAGCAGTGATTTCTTCCTATTTGCATACAGTTGTAATTATTATCTGAAACTATCAGAATACCAAAGAGAAAAAAGAATTTCTGGGAAATTCCTTTGTTTTGAAGTTTGTCGAAATCGAAAGCAAAGGAATAAATAGATGATAATAGGAATACACTAACATATAAACTATCTCTTCTCTTTATTTAGTTGAGAAGTCAGTAATTATTGATATATATTTCTTTATCATTGTTAGATATTACAGATAGGCCATCTCCAATGCTTTAAAGTGCCGTAAATTTAACTGCAAATCTGTAGATATTATTACAGTCATAAATTTATCCATTTGGGAAGATTTTTTCAGCATTGGGATAAAAATATATTGCAATGTTCGTTAGTTAAAATAAAATTTAGTCGATAAACTGACAGGAAAGTTTACTAAAATATTTAGAATAATGGATGTACATTCCTTGAATTTATTTGCTATATGGAATCACTTTTTCTCTTTAAAATTGTTTTCTGGAAATGACAATTATCCATGAGGTTTTTCATTTTTTTTATCGTAACTTAGTGATGAAATTAATGGAAGGTAAATATGTGTAGCGAAATTGAGTGGAGCAGTATGTCACCAAAGTGCTTATTGTTTTATTAGATGAGTATTTTAAATCACTAATTTCGCATAATTATTAATGAACCAAAAAGAAGTGATATAACTGTATATATGTATGTGTATCTCTTTTTTTCCTAATTGGCATTACCATTATGGAGAATTGTTGGAAAGCTACCAAGATTGGATTTTGCAGAAATTCTTAAAAAACAAAATAGAATGAATGGAAATCAACTCGAATCTTGTCTCATTTGAATTTCTTGCCTGATTTCAATTTTTTCGAGGATTGGCAACGAAAACCACTGCGGATGATACTAGCATTATCCAGAAAATTTTATAGAAATAAAAACTTGTAATTTCCACGAAAGAGAAGAATCACTGGTTGTTGGGAAATTTTGATTCAAAGACAATAAAAAGTTTTAAAATACAAAACTTTCCTTTCTGTTTTGAAATATGCAATGTTAACATTTGTTTGTTTTCAAAAATTGCTATCATATGTTATTCTTTCTTTTACTGATTTATATTGATTAGAAAATATATTTATTGCTCGTTATTAAAAAAAAAATTTTTTGGAAAAATTTAAAAACTATTTCTGAAACAGTGGAAAATTTATTAATTATTCACTGAAATATTTTTGCCAGAAATAACATCTGAATCTTTCTTATCTTTTATGTAATTTGAGTAATTTGAAAGAATTTATTTAATATTTATGTAATGGAACATATCTATTGAATATGTATTTATGTAGAAGGATTCGGTGGGATTTGCTCTTAAAAATATTTCATCGAGTAATTTGAAATTACTTTAAAATGCAATTTATTTAAAATTTAAAGTTACAGACTTTGAAGGTGACTGATTAGGTTCATCCGATGATCTTAATTTTTCCCGATATTGCAAAGGCGGCAATGTCAGTCAGATATATGATTATTGCAAATGTGAGATAGCGGTAAAACAAAAGAAAGAGAAGAATATTCGGTAAGTGATCTTCCTTCCAAATCAGTGATTATCGTGGCTTAGCCAGCGAATGGTTATCAAAGTATTTAGGATGAACTTGGTTTGGAAATTTACCTGAGTGAATGTATTATTCTTTTCCAGAACAGAATGAACAATATTTTTTTGTTGGAAATTTTTGACGCTGGGACGACGATGACCTATTAGATGACTGTTTTTTTTTTCGTTAAAAAAAATGGTTGCAAAGAGATTTTTAATTAACTAAAAACCAAAAATTAACTGAATTTCTTAATTAACTTTTTTCAAGCTAGAATAATGGAGTCCTTGCCAGGATCCTCAAAAGAAACACCTACGGGAAGTGAGGATGAAGCTGAATTGCTATGTGTTGATTTCAGCCGTACTACAGAGTAAGTTTAACGTCTCTTACTTAGACTCGTTAATTTATACATAATATTAGAACTACAATTATCATTTATTAGTTTGATGATTTAAAATAAGGGAAAAGTACATATTTTAGAGAAAAAGCTCAGACTATACAATTTCTTTATTTAATTAGTTTTGTTCAACCTCTGTATGATAATTTCCAAATTAATCACAAGCCACATATCAAATTGACGATCTTTCATGATTGTTGCTCATTACTTAGTTAATTAATGAATACTATTATAGAAGAGTGGCTACTGGTAGCGACAATGGATTCACAATTTATAAAGTAAGAAATATTCAACAACCTGTTGTGATGAGTCAAATGTTCAAGCGACCATTTTCAAAAGATCAGGGGAGAGGTGTACATTTATATTTCATTAATATAATAAATATGAGAAAAAAGTGATGAATGAAAAATTGCTTTACAAAATATAAGGTTATTTATCATTATTTCTAAATTGAAATCTTTGTTTTCTATTTCTTTTTAAACTAGCAATAAGCATGTATTCGAAGTAATTTTTGTCTAATAATATTAGAATCGTTCTAATTATAGTTGTGGATGATGTCATCCTAATTGAATGCTTCAATCCAATACAAATGTTTGCGATGGTATTGAAGAAATTCCCGAGAACGTTGCATTTTTTCGATGCATCAAGAAATACCAGTACAGGCCACCATCTATTCCCCGAAAAAATCCTTAATGTGAAGGCTTGTTCATCGGTAGAGTGCGTTTCGGTTTCAAATTAAATTGAATTTTTTCTTTTTATTGTCCAGTAAACTGTATTTTTCATTATTAATTACATAGCTTTATAGGTTATTTATTATCATAGCTGTAATTTAATAAAAAGCCTTGTGGAAACTTGTGTCTTTAGTATTTAACATTTTAATATTTAGAAGTTTTAACAACTAATCAATTTCCTCACTTGAGATTTTTCCATTTCAAGTCCTGACTGGATACTTCCTTTGCTTTACTATTTCACTTTGGCAAGTAATGAAATTCAAGTGTTAAATTATATTTTCTTTACTACACGTTGATAAGTAAAACCTAATTATATAAATGCCATAAATTAGATTAAGTTGAGAGAATTAAAAATGAGGAACGAATTCTTTGTGATAAAAATACATAAATTGCAGATCATAGCTGTTGGTCTTGAGACTGAAATTCAGGCATTTTCTATATGTCGAGTAAGTTATTTTTTTTTTTTTTTTTTTTTTTGATATTAACAACAGAAATGATTTCTAGTAGGGGAAAAAGAGCAGCGATTGCTGTTATTTTTTTTTTTCAGAGTAACTTTGAAAGTCTTGATGGTTACAGTAGATTGGTGAAACTTAGCCTTCCATTAAACTGTTCTGCTGTTATGGATATGACAGGTGAAGAAAGACCTCATTTAGCTTATCCGGATTCAGACACCAATGGTATTGGTATGTTAACGAATTTCTAGATTTTTCTAGAAATATTAATTCCTTATCATAGTAAAAATCGAGAATTATTGTAAAAACTTGAAAATTCGAGAAATTTGTTAATATCTCCTTTTTGTATTAATTAGATAGCCTTAAATTTATAAGACCTAGACTAGTTGTTATATCACTAAAATAAACAGTGATAATGAGATTCTGTTATTTATTACATGATGTTACTACTTGTAGTCTTCACAGTAATAATTTAGTTGCTGTTCACGATATTGACTCAAGATCATATCCAAAACGACTAATGAATGCTCACAATCATCCGATCGCAGCGTTACGTTTCAATGATGAAGCCACGTTACTTGCCACAGCATCAACCATTGCTACTGTTGTCCGTGTTCATGATGTCCGTAAAAATGAATGTCTGTTTGTGTTTCGCAGAGGAATTGCTCGGTAACGTTTTTTCATAACAATGCGAAAAATAATGGTCTAAAAAGTATATCCGTGATAATGGACACGTAAAATTTGAACATCTAAAAGTGTAAAATGAAATTCTGAATTCTTCTGAGATTGCACTAATACATCCAATCACAATAATAAGACTTTTCTTTTGTCCTTCACTAACTAGTTATAATTGAAGTTTTAGGAATAACAACATGTTCATATTTTTATGGAAAATAATAAATAGAACGATACATTGATAGGAATGGCATTAATCAATATGAAATAATGCTATCACCGGCTAATAAAGGATCTGATAAGTCTTAAATGAATAAGGGGAAATGTTACATTACCTAAGCCGAAAAGATGCACCGCAAAGAGATAATTGAATGAATGAATCTTCAGGTCTGTAACCGTACATTCAATGGCTTTTAGTTCCGATTCCGTCTTCCTTTGCTTGAGCAGTAATACTGAAACTGTTCATGTCTTCAAACTAGAAGGACCATTGCCTAAAGTCCTTCAACTGGAAGAAGAAGTAGCACTGAAAACAAAGTTAGTTTAATTTTTTTACAAGAAAATTTAATCATTTAAAATATTGCGTTAATTATTCAAAAGCCAGATTCAAACCTAATTAAAATGTCACATAATTATTGAAAATTTTTTACTCCAAGTTAATAATTCTCATTTATAGCAACTCATATATACCATCTTATTTTTTAGGCCTATATCGTACAATGCTGAGCCACCAGGATGGTATGATTATTTGGCTGACACTACTCGTAGTGCAGCCGAATATTTGGCACCAGCACGAGATTTTGCTTCAGCATTTTTGCCGGAAACTGCAAAGAAAAATATGGCCGCTTTGCGACTGTATGCCTCTAAATTTGTTTTGTTTTTAGAATAAAAATCCGACCAATTACCAGTGATGCATTGTCATTTTGATCGCAAGATATTACTTAATTTCGAATCACTTCGAAAATTCAGTTTGAACTTTCGCATCTTTTTTTTCAGGATTGATGACAAACTGCACATACTAGTTGCTAATTCTAAGAGAAAATTCTTTGTATTTGAGGTCCAAGCAGAAGGTGGCACTGCTGTATTGAAACATGATCTCAAACTTCCGGCTACTGTATTGATAAACTATTTGTCCTCTATTATTTCTATTTAAAGCCTAATCAGAACTATTTTCAATTTCGATAGTAATTTAAAAGATGCTAAAACCTAATATTATCCTTGCGCGTTAACAATGTTACTTGACAAATACCAATCACTGGAAATTTCGAATGTGTTGCATCTTCGCGGCAAAAAACCAAATCATTTTTGTCCTAAATTTTCGGAAGAACCAAATATAATTTTTCATTATAAATATCCGTAAACGAAATATTTCTTTCAGGCAAATCAGTAGGCTCAGTGAAAAGGATTTCGATAGCAACGACTCAATGAAATTACAAAGTTAGCAAAAACCTAACAGTTCCAATCGTATCCTTTATCATAACGGCTGCAAAACTACGGAGTCCATTTTTTCTATTTCAAGGGTGTAAAGAATTTTCTTTTATTTTCGATTACTACTACTTTTGAAGCAAACAACTGTATGTGAAATTAGTTCAGGAATTTAAGCGGACTATTCAAAATATCACTCATTACAAAGCACAATTTCCTTAGGGTAGTTATGTGCCATTGATGAAATACAACAGTGAAATTAACTGCTTAGCAGAATAGAGAATACCTACATACCAAGCTGGCTACATTCCAATATCACATAAGCAGTCTTATAATGCGTTTTACTTAGCTAGTCACTTCATTCCTTACATATATTTATATCCAGGTTTTTCCTTTTATTAGTATATTTGAATGGAATTTTGTATTGCTTAGCTCAACATGTCTTACTGATATGATATTAACTTTCTCAAATGACATTTTCCTTTATTTTGAGTTATGGAATCATTCTTTATGAATACATATTGTTCAATAAAATGCAATATGCAAATTGTTTTTCTGTGTTTCCGGAGTATTAGAAGATGGTAAAAAATGGATTTAGAAGGCAGATATTTCGTATAAAACCCCAAAGTAATGAGAGCCAAATAAGTTGGGCTCAATTAAGAAGCTTGAAGGGCAATACTCTGAAAATTATGCGAGAGTTCCATAAGTAATAGTGCAGTGGGTGCCGACTAACTGAGAACAATTAATGTGCCAATCAACTGTAGTACCTACAGTACTTCTCTATGATTTGCCACTTAGGGAAATGAGCTACGGCAGGAATTGTGACTTATTTCCTATAAAAAGTACTGATATATACAAATAGGACCAAGTTCAAAAAACTTACATCTCAGAAACAATGAGAAAGTTGTAACTACCGAGAAATCCTGCTGTGTAGCTGTCAACTTCAAGCGACATTTTGCTTGAAGTAATACAGTGATATGACCTAAATAATGCAGGACTGATTTACCATCGAAATAGTAGTTTAATGCATTTCTGATTACTAGAATAACACGAGACTTATTAGTCTGCAAAACTAAAAAGTCAGGCCAGTAGGACAGCTGAATAGCAGCAATGGCAGAAACGAAAACTTGTTCTCCGTTACGAGTAATAGTAAAAGTGAAGAAGAAAAATAAATATTAGGTACTTTACAGAAGAGTTCAAATATTTGCATCTGTTTCATTTTAACAACTTATACTGCATTCAATTCGTTCATGTGACAAATATGTATATGTCTATATGAATATATAAACTTCAATGTATATATATATATATATTGATTTAAGCGATGCAAAGATAATGAACACGGGAATAACTAGTAAAAGAAATATCGAGAAACTAAATCCGAACAAATATTCGTTTGGGATCAAGAGATCAGCAATACCTGATTTTACAATTTATATTATAATATCTTCAGTTTCGTGCCACCGTATGGTTTTGAATATGCAGTCTTCCAAACAAATGTTACAAGTGACAGAAATGCGAAAAGCGTCATCGGCGTACCTGAAATCCAAGGAAAATTTATTGAATTTATCAAGAGCAATTAATCAAAACTACAATGAAAGTACTTCCTTTCATAGTTTATAAATTAGAAATTTCACATGCTTAAGCATTATAGCGTAACTTCTAGTTGACTGAAGCTTATTAAGTTCAATCTTCAACGATTCTCACCTTCAGTTTCGTTATCGCTATTAATCGGTACTGAGAAATTAGGAATGTAGAGCAGAAAGTTAAAAGGCCAAAAATATGAGGAATTAATATATCCAACTATAACATTACGAGAGTATATCATCATTGAGATAGCTACTAAATGGATGACTATTCCACTAGCAACCAGTAACAACGTAGATAGAATGCCAGACTCTTTCTCACGTTCCACTCCTATAAATAATTCGAAAGCCTCAGCTGATTTAAAAGGTTTAAAATGATTTTTTTACTAACAGATGGAGCCAAGCAATCTCAGCCACCAAAATTATAACCATATACCTGCTAAGGAAAGGAACTCATTTAAGAGATAGCTCACTCAAAGTGTTCAAATCAGCCAATAGTTGTTTCAAATTTCGTTCTTTTTTGAAATAAGCAGCAAAATGAGCGGTAGGTGAGAGCACATCCAACTCGGATTTCATTTCCTTTACCTGCAGTGCCAAAGCTTCGATTCGAGAATCCATCTTGTTGTGACTAATTCTTCGAGAAAATAATAGTTTCAGCTGAAGAAAGCCTTGTGGAAATAATCTATTAATTCAGAGTTTCCATTGAAATTTTCTAAAATATTCGGATACAAAACATTTAGATTTATCAATTTAGCACATCTAATGAAAATTTAAGGAAAAAAAAAACCGATGAACTAATAGCTAACCTTCGTTGCAAGCCACCGTGCGAATACCATCCAATGCGCAAATAAATATACTGCAATGAAACATGCCAAAACACCAAATTTGTCGGTATACCATCGATTCACTATATCAGTGAAAGTGCTGCAACCCATCTACAATCTGCAGATAAGGCTTTCTTTAATCTGCATAGTACCGTAATTGATCAATTACCCAGGTAAAAGAGTAAAGCGCTTTCTTGAAATATTTAGCATTTGATCAAGAAATGATACATTATTAGGATATTGATTAAACACTTCAACATGTATAGTGCATTTCTCACGAGCAGACAGTAGTCGGAAATTCCATTAAACGTGTAGAGTTAGCTGAGATTGTGACTGTAAAGTCTGTTACTTATGTATCGAAATTACTAATTTTAAAGCCAATTACACTGATATCATCATGCTTTTTCTTCCCTGCAAACACTTTTCCCCTGTTTGCAATTTTAACCTAGACTAAATTATAACACCAAAAACTGCTAGAGCCATAAACCCCAACAACACTTCAATCAACCCTGACAATTCAAGATTCCTACTAACAGATATACAAGACTAGAAATAATCATAACGCGGCCAAAGTTATGAAACGAGTTAGTCCATAAGTGAAAAGTTCAGATTTGTTTGCAGATGTGATATGAAAACAGGAATGTTTATTATTACTATTTCACTTCTGCATGAATAAACCATTAAATTGGAAAAGCATAAAAATATGATAAGGTGATAAGATAAATTGATGTGTTTTTTTAGCTGTTTGTTAGTTTAAAAGTGGAAATTCAAAGAGGCCATTAGTTTTTCTTTTTTTCTCTCTTTTGTGTTAGCAAAACAAAAAAGAATATAAAAAAATATAAAGAATGAAAGGAATATCACACATTCCATATGCTCTAATTTATTTAGAAAAGAAATACTAACAATCAATGGGAATAAATCATCCTTTCAATTCTGTGCAATCAGTTGAAGTCATTTTAAATTATCTTATCTTACGTAATTCAGAAAAAAGAAAAAAAGATGGACTTATGAAGTTTTTGTTGAAACATATTATATACATTACATCATCAATATTAACGCTGATAATCATATATCATTGAATCTTCTCTTCATTCCACAATATTCCTCTTTCTCTTTTCCCCTCTTTATCTTTGTTTTTACAAAAGTGGGAAAAATCTTATCATTGAAGTATCTATGATGTATTAGCTTCAAAAAGTTGCTGTATGTAAAATGCTACCAATTTTCAGGTAATATTCAGCTTTATCTTTCTTACTCTTTTCATTTTCATTACTTTTAAAGTAAATTTTTAATAAAATTGGCTTTAGAAATGCCACAAAAAATTTCCTTTCATCCTGATTTTTTATTGATATGAACTTATCAGTTTTTCCAGAATCCACAAACAGCCGTGAATTTTACACCGTTTTCAGAAAAAAATTTTTTTCCATTTATTTGATATTGATTCAAAAATGTTATCGGTAATCTTAAATCATCTCTCAGTCATTTGTCACCAGTCATATTGTTAGCTTTTCAATTCTTCAGTCTAAAAAATAAAAACATTTTCAATTCTTTATTTTAATTTCAATCAATAATTTATTGCTGAAACGATAAACGAAAGTTAAAAAGACTGTTATGAAACCAGCAAAGTTCGCAATTTGCAGTATTTTTTATCCATCGCAACAAGACATCTTCTGGCATATCTCAAACGATGAGATGCTCATAAAGTCTACAAGAAAGAAAGTATTATTTCCTCTGGGAAACTTATTTTAATTTCACTGATTCTTATGACACATTTGAGCTAGTACGAATGCATATGTAATAATTTATAACTGATAATTTATCACACTGATAGCTATTTTACAGACTTGAAATTGAATGATAAAAGGAAAAAATATCGGTATGAAATTTTTTGATTTTAAAGAAATTGTTAACAAATATTAAACAGAGTACAGTGAAATATAGGTCACAACCCGTCTTCCTATCACAAATCATCAAATTATTATTTTTTTTCAAAGAAGAGAAAAAGCAACAAGAGATAGCACAAAACGATATGCATAAAGTTTTCGAATTAATAAAACTTTTTTCCTGTTAAATTTCGTTCACTTTTAATATCCAGTTATATTTTATATTTTAGGTAATCTTACGAACTAGTCACAATAATTCTTATATAGTTGCATTAAAGTTTTAAGAACTCATCAGTAAGGTTTGGACAAAAATGTTAGAAATTATCAAGTCAAAGAAGAAATTTCAAGATTTTATTTGAGATAATTCGACTGATAGCACCATCAGTTTTCATTTAAGGTTATCGCTGTACCGATCCTATAATGATAATTAATAATTTAAACAAAAGTAATGGCTATTTACATGCAACAAAAAGATGATTATCTATTATTTATGATCATAAGTGATTAATTATGAAATCATTGTATTTCGGTTTCATTTCATTCTTGATTGATTTTAACTGATCTTGATGAAATTTCACATAATCGATCACATTTGTTCTCTCTGAAATGTTTACTTTAATTAAATTTACCTGCTCATCAGGGATTCACAACATAGCAAATTAACTCACCTGATTTAGCTGCTTCTGACGTCTTGCCCGCCTTTCCTCACGAATTGCTTCTTGATATCCTTCTCGAAGTTGCTCCACCACAAATAGAACCATCTTTGTCCAGCCAGTCTGAGTAGTTTTATTTCGATCTTTCTTTTCACCCCATTCTAGGGTTCGTTCAATCATTGCTGATGCGAAATGCTCAAAATGAGCTAAACGGAACGGACAACCGTTTGGTGATTGAGTTGAACCTTTACAATCAACTGCAAAACAATGATTTTCTTTTTTCAATTTTGACAGAAATTTTAGCAATTTTTGAGCTTTTCCTTTCATGATTCACGAAAATAAATAAATAATTAACATTTGTTGCGAGAGTCTCGAAGTAAGGAAGCATGTGCTCGTCCAGCCATACGTAACTCTTCGATGACAGCTTCCTTCGCTTCCAAGCCAATTATCAAACGATCCATAATATCCGTAAAACTCTTCGCGTGTTTCTGATGAAAAAGTTCGGAAAATTTTATAAGTTCCATTATGCTTAATCTTCATTGTTTTATTAGATTTACTTCAGAAGCATTCACTCACAAATTGAAAACTTACTGAATAAATGGAATCATTTGTTTGAGAAAAAAAAATTGCAAGAATTAGTTATTAATTTATTTTTCTGAGGGCCTATTTTTGCCAATTAGCAGCTATTTTGGATAATTAATTAATCAATTATATAAAAGTTTGGTTGCCAAATTTTACCTTTAATCGTTCATGGCCAACATTTTTGGGTCCGTCCATAATTAACGATCGAATTTCGCCGCATTTAAAAAAACTGTTGCGAAAGATGCTCAGCGCTGGTTCTAATGCGCCTTGATTTCTTGCATGAGTCCAAGTCTTACGTACCAATAATAGCTGAGTGGTACTTAAGTTCAAACTACTGCTTTTATTCATGGCCAAGTCACGACTTGAAGATGCTTCTATAAGATAAAATTTTGGATGCTGAGTTAAAATGAATCAAACTGACTCATGAGCTGATAAAATAAAACCAGTTATGGAAAATTATTATGAAAACGATTGAAAGCAGTTCTTTTTCTTGTACACATGGAATTAGACACTCTTAATAATTTGTATTCTTGAATATTACAATTAAGACTTAATTAAATACATCCTAAGCTATATTGTGACTTAGCTTTCTTTTTGAAATAATTTATCATCGAAGTTTATCAATTTCAGCTGGATTAATTCACTCAATTTTCACTGAAAATTAAGTAATAGTTGGATAGAACAATCAGAAATTTAGAGTAATTGTTTCGAGGAAAACAAAAAATCAAATATGAAATGATTTGAACTATTGCACATACCTTTTGGCTTCCATTACAATGTTTGGCCGTTTAGCCGATCACAAAATATTACTTTAAATTAACTAGTGACGGTAATGAAATGAATGTCCAGAAAGGCCTAATATTTCTAAAAATCTTCTTTGTTTTCTAAAGGATTCTGAATAGACAAGAGTACATTGAAGAGGTGAAAGCATAAAAGATTTTGAGCGACCAACTGATAATGAGTGATAATTTCATTGAAATAGATCAGTTCTCGAGAAACATACGGAGATTAATGAGAATAGATGGAACCACTTTGATAATAGCACAAGGAACTACAAAATTTAATCGTTTCTTTTAGAAATAAAATGTTTTATTTTTATTTAATTCAAGTTATTCAATCCCAGAAATTGTTTTTTTCTTTTCATTTTCCATTAATCCTAAACTCATCTCTTCTTCATTCGTTCCTAAATTTAAAGTTATAGTAAATAACTGGGCATTTCTCTTTCTCTCTCTCTTTCTCTTCTTTTCTTCAGGGAGATGGAGAGAGAAAGACGACGAGAGAGAGGGAGAAGCCAAAATCGGACTGGAGAAAAGATAAGTTAATAACAAGATAAATATGGAAAAAGCTGAGCAACAGAGAAAGCAAGGAAGGAAAAATTTTGCTTTGTGAAAAAAAGTGCAAAGTTTGATGCAATGGAATTTTGTTAAATTTCCATTTTTTGTTTTTTGCATTAGCGAATAAAAAATGCATTTGCTTACTGAAGCAGAAGATCTGATTTAGCCTATTTTTATACGAAATGAATATAAGAAATTGAATTAGGGCTGAATGGATAGCATAATTTAGCATAAAATATTATTCCATCTCTCAGTTTGGATAGCACAGCAGAATTAATTTCGAATATAAGTCTTTTGATTTCATGTAGGATTGAAATTTTTTGAAATCCATAAATAAAACAGTAGAAAAAAGACAACAAAAGCAAAAATTACTTCAGTTTCGTGAAGGATTAAAATTTTATACAAAAGCAAAGAGAAGAATAAAATTTTGAAAAATAAATTGGAGAATGATAAATAATTGGCTAAAAATAATAAAAAAAAAATAGCAAAATTTAACTGAAATGCTTCAAGTAATCTCAGCACTGTCACATTTAATTTAATTTCAGTAAAATTATCACAATTTTATTGATTTTCATGTAATTATCAAAATTGTATTTCACTAAAATTATGAAAAAAATGATTTCAGATAAAAATTTTTATTTAAAAAGAAGCCAAAATGCTTTCTAGCATGACTGAAAGAGAATAAAGACAAAAGTTGTATAGAAGTAAGCTATGTCAAAATAAACTAATTGAATTGCAATTAGATGAAATTATGATTCTTTTCAAATTTACGAGAAATCAAATTTGAAATCGAAATAAAAAATTAGAGTTTTGAAATAACTTCTTTTTCCGATTTCATCATATTTTAATGTAACTGAAATTAACGAGATGATAAAAAAGAAGGAATGTGGAAGTGTTTATATGGCAGTATTTTGCTTCTTTACTTTTTGGTACTAGAATTTTCATTATTTCTCTAAGTATTCATTCATTCAATTCATTTCTGAAATTCTTTTTAAATTAAAACGAAAAAAAAGCAGAATATAATTAACCTGATTGTGACCACGTTTGCAGTGAACTACGGGAATGATTTATTTTTTCAGGCTGACGATGATTTTGTTGTTCTGTCAAAGTAGTATTATGACCTGATGATTCTGACATTGATTGCATAGTTTCTAAAATAAAATATAAAAAAAAATAGATAAAGAAAATAAGTTAAAATTCCTTTCGGTAATTAGAAGTTTATTATTTTGATAACAAAGAAAAAAAAAGAGGATAAAGAACTTTTAAAAAACTTGACAGAGGTGATATTGTACAATAAAAAAGTTCAAGAAACTTTTTGTGCTCTTCTTTATTTCTTTGTTCAAGGAAAAGTTAATGAGAAATTGTTCGAGATAAAATTAAAAGAAATAATCAAAGTAGAACCATGAAAAATGTCTAACACAACTTTTAAATAACAAAATTAAAATTAATAATTTTTTTTTTTAAGAAATTTACTATATGCGAGATTTTCATAAACAACGAAATATCAACAACAATTCTCGAGTATTCTATGAAATGTTCTGAGCAAAACTAAATATTTCAAAGATCACTGCTTGGGATTTTCCTTTGCTTTCTCTCATTAATAATAATTATAATTGTTTAAACCATCTCATCAATAATTAACAACTAATATATTTCCAATTACTCTCCTATTAATCCCAAGCATAAACACTGACAAGCTTATGCAATTATAATAATATAATTCATTTTTTGCCAGCCTAAAATGTCTGTAGATTAATTTAAATAATTTTTTTTCTTTAAGAACTTCAACTTAAATATATTTGATAACATTAACAGTTAAATTTTGAAATAATAATTTCATGACAAATGTATTTCAAATCATTTCTCAACTGCTAATATTATTTTTTAAAAATAACAAAAAAAAAAGTCAGGAAAAAATAGTGACAAAAAAATTACTCCTT
>PQVD01001688.1:35558-56845 GCA_003012265.1 Setaria equina
TTTTTTTTTTTTAACAGAGAAAGGAATAAATTGCTTTTTCTGCATATTTTATAATTTGCAAAAATTATTTCAGAAATTTTTGAAAACAGAAGAGCAAGCAATGAATAAATTTGTTCTATTCTTATCTATTAAACTTGCTTTAAGCATCTTCCTTCAAATACTTAGTCTAGGAAAAAGAGAACAAAGACTGAAAATACCGATTTCAAATGATTTAAACTTATTTGTTAAACTTAAGCATAAGCTTCAACATAACCATAATGTTGATGAAATTAAATTTAAGAAAAATTTTTTTCCCTTCACTTTCTATCAGCATTTTACTTCATCCTAGATAGAAAGTTGAATTTACCTTTTTTTATTGTAGATAAATATTCTTAATAGATCAGAAATATTTGTTAATGAATTACCTTAATGATTAATGCTTACTTTCTAAATGTATTCATTTTCTTTTTTTCGAGAAAAGTCAAACTAAGTTGAAATAATTGTGTATAACATATGATAAATGAGTGATATTATGATAACCAGTGATATGCGAGAACGACTTACAGTTTAGGTTATATAATATCAGTATTTTTGTCAGTTATCGATTTTTTCTTTTTGTTCTAATTAATTGCTAATGCATATGACTTAAAAGTAATGAACTTATTTCATCATTACTAGTTTTTGTTTTTAATTCTTCGTTATTATTAATTATTTTGATTATTATATATAAAATATAATTATTTCTTTCCTTTTGCATCTATATTTAAATGGTTGTTTATCAATTTCGTATTGATTAAAGAAAGCAAAATAAATCCACTCGAAAATTTATAAATAATTGATTGTTCTTTCAATTTATTGCTTAATACAAAGAACTTTTTTTATATTAAATAATTATATTTCAAATTCTCTTGTTATGACTAAAATTCTTGCCACATTTTTTTTAAATTTCATTAAATTATATATAAATTTTCATCCTCCTTGAAAAAAGAAAGTTAATGATTGAGAAATTTCTTGATGTGAGAAAGGATTTTTATTACTAACTAGTTTGCTCTCCTATTAAAGATTACAGTTTTTAACGGCTTTCAGAAGAAAACTCAGACTTTATGGCTTCCCTCTCAATTATAATATCTCATAAATATATTGGAACAATGGCTCTCTATCTATTCCAATATTAAATACTTTCTCCAAGTTATCCGTTATTCTGTTACAGTTATCCATCTTTAAAAGCTTTCACTTTCGCATTATTGTTTCGATTAAGAAATTAAAATCAGAATTATGCTATGGAAGTGAAGTTTTAAAAATCATTCGTCATTCCTAAGACTAGAATTAAAAACTCATGGATACATCAAATTATCAAATTTCTTGTTAGCCTCATCCTGGAAATTAATCATATTTGTCGTCAGAATCCTAAAAAGATTTCACTTCTTTTTTTTTCCTAATAAAAATGTCATCTTAGCTTAGGATTTTGATGAGATTCCACAGATATCATGGACTAATTAAGAATGCCATTAAAGTAATTGAGCCATTTTAACATTTAAATATTATCACAGTGTGAAATTTATTTCATAAAAGAAAGAAGTTATGCATAAAATATTGAAATTTTCTTCAAAAATTTTATGAAAATGAAATTAAATCACATCTTTATTACAATGGAATATAACATACTTTTATAAATTTTGTCTCATAAAAAATTATGATCTTATATTAATTCACGCATAGACAATCACCGAAATTAGATTAAAACATTTATTTTTAGTTTTTGCTACTGAAATAAAATTCCTGAATGAAATTATCAAGTATTTAATAGACAACCAAATTTCTGATGATTCTTGTTAAAAAATTTAAGTCCCACCGGCATGATTATTTGTTGACTAAATCTTTTCAAATTTTGAACAGTTAATGGCTCAGTCTCATCAGTCTTCTCGAAAAAAAAGCTTAATTACTTTTTGAATATTTTACTTTACTTCAAATGGCACTCTCAAATGATTTCAAAATTTGAAAATATTCGCGAAATTAATGAAAGTATTTATTGGTGTTATGTTTTCATTTGCCATGGAAATTTCGTAAAAATCAAAATATTACCTGGCTTTGTTTCAATTAGCCAACTAGCAGATAATGATTTCATTTTGCTCATTGAGTTAGGTGTTAACAAACTAGTAGAATTTTTCAACGGCATTCGCATCATGTGCTCTTCATTAGCCGCTTTTGTCGAGAATACTTCCCTGAAGTCGAGAAAATGCGAGTGCTCGAAAAATTTTATAAATTATTTAATTCATTATCCATGAATGTCAAACAATTAACGAAAATAATGATATCAGTAGTATGTTTATTATTTCATTTTCTCTCTTTTGATGCTTGTCAATCAACTGATAACTGTACTAATAAAAGTTCCTGAATATATCTTTGCATTATCATTATATCACATTATTATCATCATTTGATTCATACAAATTAATGAACAAACTTTTCCTTCGACTGAAAGGCATTTTCATCATTAATTGTTGGAATGACAGTCTTTTCACTAAATATAGAGCAAGATACGCGAATTCGTTGAACATCTAAATAAAAATGCTTTAAAAAACTGATTTCATGAAACTAATATATTATAGTCAGTTTTCAGTGCTGATAAGAATCTTTCATCCATGGAAGCAGCCCGTTTCAACGGAATATTAAAGTTGGAAAAATAGGTGAATTGATTTTGCTGATTGCAGTAGCTAATTAATTGCAATAATTAATTAATAAAAAGGAAGTAGAAGTTTATGTCAGTCTTGATTACTTTTCTTCAAAAGGTTTTTGAATCATGCAAAAAAGTTTTAGTGAAAAAAATGATATTAAAATATGATGATACCACTGCATCCTACTGTATAACTTCGTTTTTTAAGTCCGGCACCAATATGAATCCTTCCATCGGCATCAGAAGCTATTGATAAGACTGAATTATTTTCAGTATTATGTGATTGAATAGTTTCGGTGCTGATCGATGATAGCATTGAATTCGCTGATAGTGCATGTGACAGTGACTGCCGAGAATTTGTCAACCATTTCGATTTGTTCGCTTTTTCATCTGCCACAAACAAGATTGGTGATTGAATCAATGGAATTCAGAATTATTTGAAATTATTCAGAATCATTTGCACTTCTAATTACTTGCAATTAGTTATATTGACATTTGATGTATATATCCAGAAATTGTAAACTTTATCTGTGCTGTCTAGAAATAAAAAGAAAAATTAGCATTATTCCGAAATAATAATTGTTTAAAAGTGGAAATGCTAACAAAATATAGTTTACAGCTTTTCAGGACATTCTGAAATGCTTTATTCTCGAGATTTGTGAGAATTTGGACTAAGAACCAAATTCACTGTTCTAGTAATAATATGAGCCTTAGATATTTCAGTAATCCTTTAATTAATTTAATTGGTCAATAAAGTGATCTAGAATCAGTCCATAATCACAAATGTTTTGTTCTATCTTTTGTTTTTTGTAATTGGAAGTATTATTGCATCGAGAAATTACTAAAATAAAAAAGAAACTTGTTGAGCTATCATCTGCTGGCAATTGAGAATATGTTGAGATAGATCGAAGTAACTTAGATCCTTTCTTCAGATGCTTCTGTTGATTCAGTGAATCGCTAGACTGTGAATTTCTGACAGTATTTTTGGCATTTCGATTACCCATAATGAAATTCTACAATATTTTCTTCTAAAATTTCTCAAAATTTGTTCATTTTCGTTAATTTTCAGTTAAAAAAAGAAGTATTTATTTAACGGACTTTCTTAGTAACAATCAAATATTAAGCTTAAATGTAAGGAAGCAATAAATGTAGGATTTTATAGACATGAAAATGTTGTTGTGTGATTGAAAGTGAAACTTGTAGATAGATAAGAAGTACCATGGATAGTATCGCTCAGTATTCAACTACACTTGTTAATTTTTCTTGCAATAAAATTTAAAAGTTTTCAAAATTAGAAAAGAGAAAAAGCTGAATGGTTCATACTACAATAGTGTGTGTATCACTTGGCGCAGCAATTTTTTGTTCTAAATGCAAAAATATATTGATGAAAGCTAAGGATGATAAGTGATACGTGTACATTCGATAACGATCAAAATGGTGATATGACGCTAGTGAGAGTAATAATATGATGATAATGAAAATAATGATGTTGTTGATAAATAGCAATGTTGGCGACGGTGATAATGATAATGAGAATGCTAATGATGATAAAATTTATCTTCATCCACATTAAAGTGCAAAAATACTGCTGAATAAACTATGTAAATATGATATCCCGCAAGTCACCATCCATTAGTCTTTGATTTTTCACCACGCATTTTATTCTATGTAAGAACGTCAATTTGAATGAGACGTACAAGCACTTATCCTTTCATAAAATTTCATTCACATATTTACCTTTTGACAGGTTACTACTGTACAACTATAGCTAAATAATATTTTCATCAGTCTGATTTTACATTAAAATGATTTTAAAATTATATCTCTCCAAGTTGCTCATTAAAATAATTGTAGCTATTTGCATCAGTGCTACATTTTATTGTTTTTTTTTACCTGAAGTTTAATCAAATATAACAAACTAAGGAGCATTCTTGCTTACTGTAATGCAAAAGAAAGTTATCATTGCATGTTGGATTAGTAAGAAGATATGATAAAGATATGCTATTTATTGTTTTCAGCATTTTCTTTAATGAAATTCAAACATGGAAAGAGTAGTGTTGCTCATCCTAAGCAGTTCAACTGATACTTGGTTCCTCGATGGATCTAGTTTTAAATGAGATCAATCATTTCAATGGATGATAGGATTAATTGATCTTAGTTTTCCGGTAATCTTCCAAAAAAGTAACTAAATGTAAACAGAATTGTGAAACACTCAATTTTAACGTGAAACATAGTGCAGGAAGCAGTCACGTATTCAGGTAAATTAGATTTAACCAGAATTTAATTAAAAAATCTGGCAGTAATTTTGCTAGTACACAACTGTCCGAAAAGCAGAACATCCATCTATAAATTAATTTGAAAAAAAAAGAAGGTTTAAAATTAAAGTGATTAATCAATTGTAGAATTTCCAACTCTTTTTCATTTCCAGTTTGTTAAACATTTCTGGACTTCATAATTTGTGATTAGTTGTCAGAGAAACAAAGAAAAAAAAAAAGAAAGCCACGTCTTATTTGCTACTTAACAATAAAACATTAACAGAAGTTACTTTTAATTCAACAACGCAAATAATCCAAAATATATATATATATATTTTTTTTTGAAAAATGAAACTTAAAAAACGTTCTATTCTTTTTAAATTCTGGCCATGCTAAAGCCGAGAGTCTCGATGTTAGCAATAGATTTCTCAGATGGCTACTTTAAGCGAAAGACGAATAGATAGTGCTCGAGCAAATTCTTCGAGTGGTGCAACAGAAGGCCCTACATAGACTGGATGAAGGGTAGCAAGAAGAGAGGAAAAGTCTTACTGTCATTAAATCTTGTTTTTCATCAGCAAATAAAGAAATCTTATAATCGTTAAAATTAAATTCTAGCTAGTCCTAAAAAATTGAAGAGCCTTATTCAAGGTTTAAAATCAATTCAAGCTTTTAAAAATGCCTTCATTGGCTGCAATTTGAAAAGGCAGCAATGTTAACTCTACTACAAGTACATAAAGTATATCTTTATCAGTAAAGTGACTTAAAAATTAATTAATCCTATGAAAATGTGGAAAGAAAGTAGCATTTATATGTCATAAAATTTCATACAACTTTCTCATTTAAACTTTTTCTTCCTTCTAACGACTAGTAATTAGGGCCCAAGCAAAAAGGTCTTTAATAGACATGTATTGCAATTGTGTTAAATTAGTAAATGATATTCGATATTTTCAAGGATATTTGATATTCTGATACAGAAAAACACATTATAAAATAGCAAAAAATGGAATCACAAAACTAAATATTTTAATAATTGTAACATTTTAACATAGCATTATAACCTATGGTAATGCACATTTAATAATACTTTGTATTAATTAGCAAGAAATTGGAATTGTTCGATTTTTAAGAAATTAATTATGCTTTTATTACTAGGTAATCATTTTCACGATTGTTAAACATTTTCAACAATCGTTTGAAAATTGAAATAAATCAAAAGACAAAATAACTTTCTTTTTTTTCTTTTTCGTAAGTATTGAAATAAAAACTTTCAAGAATTTTCGAAATTTCTCATTCACAGTTTTTACCAAACGTAAATTTTAAAAATTTTTATAATTGAATTAAATTATTTAAACCACTGATTCTCACAATGTTTCATTAATTTATTCAGTCCGTTCGTTATAATGAAATTTTTGAAAAGTGGAGCGAATTGTTTTATTTTAATGTTTAATTAATTTATCCAATTCTCTTGTTTTCGTTAAGTTTTCAAAATGTAAAGCAAATTTTTGAAGAAAAAAAGAATTAAAAATGATGATAATTAAATGAAAAAAAAAGACAATTTAAATGTTAGAAGTTGAAATTAGAATTTGGGACAGATTCATTGATTCATATCGATGATGGACGTTGTAGAGCTTCTAGAAGCAATGATTCTCAATAAAAGATTCATACTTACTTCAGACATCTATCATTTTTTTCCGAAAACTGCACCGTCACTGATAATTACATTTTAGTTCATTCGACACAAGCAGCAAATTATTGTCTACTAGACCACATATGAATATCACTTAAATCATCAGACTTATCATTGTTAACTGTTATTATAATCAGCTCTTGTTGATAAATGACTGATAAGTTAAACTCGGCGATATCCCAAATGAAGTCACATGAGAAACAGTATAAAAATAATGTCATAAAAAAAGAAAAGAAATTATTGCTATACATTATTTTAGTAATAATCGATTAGTTCATACAAACACGTTTATTATTTCTTATCAAAGAATGATCAATATCACTGATAGATAATGATATGATATAAGATAAAGTTAAAAGTTCAATAATAAACATTCCACTCTTGCATTACGATGATCTATTTTTAATTATTATTGAAAATGTTACAAACTTTTTTTTTTTTTTTTGTTGTTCTTATAGAAGAAAGAAAAGTAGTAAATTAGTTACTCGAATAAACTGAAGGAAAATAAACATTTTGAAATTTCAAAAAAAAAAAAAAATCAATTAATAAACGATAGGTTAAATGTAACACTTTCTATTTTTACACTGTCAATTTTTTCACTTAAAGAAAAATAAAACTGTACGATTTATCACTGATTACGTAGTATCCGATTATTTCAATTTGCTTTCTAGCCTTTATCTCTTATCTCTCCTTATCACATCCAGCAAAAGCTAAATGATTTATCGATCATATGACAACTAGTTGGTCTCGAAAAACTAGGCTAAAATGACAATCTACGTTAGGCTTTCAGAAAATTTTATCATTATGAATTTATTCTTAATAAAATTTTATATGCACTTTGCTAAGTAGATAAAACACACTAATAATCGCAAAATGATAATATTTATAAATGAAAGTATTAAAGTTAAAATCACAAGAATACGTCAAAACACATTAGAATATAACGTATTCTTATTTCTTTCCGTTCTTTTTCTACATATTTGTGACGTTGTTGCACTTTTTTGATGGATAAAATGGAGGAGAAGAAAGGATGCAGCAAATTAGTTAGATGAATAAATAAGAAATAATTTTAGAGGATTGAGCCAGGAAATGGAAAAACTGGAAAGGGAAAGAGGAAAAACAAACAATGTGATAAGATAATTCAGTCTTAATTAGACAGATAAAATCACCTTTACATATTGTCTGTAGACTGGTTCTAGTTTTTTCATTTATTATTTATTAAATAATCCTTTTAATTATTCCTTTCCTCTGTTTTTTCTTTTATTTTCGTGTCAAATGCGTTTCTATTTTTACAAAACAAAAAAAGAAGACTTTTTTTATTTTATTTAATGTATCAAATCATTCAATTAGTAACGATAGAATGGGAATTAATTGATAACGAATAATTAATTTCTAATCAGTTCAGTTAATCATTTCTAATTTAATCAATTGTTAGAATTTTGAGATGTGCATGATAAAATACCTTTAATTACCTTTATAGTAATATGAAGAACAGGAAAAGAAGTTGAATTGGTCATCTGCACAATTTCAGTAAGAAAAATTTAATTTTTCAGGAGTTAATGAATTGATTTTTATTTGAATGATTAAATTCGCTTGACCTTTGCTTGCATGAAGACTGTTCGATCAGTGATTGAATGAATGATCAATTGATCAGAAGCAATTAACAAAAATTCTAGTATAACTGAAGCTCATTTAATAGAAAATAAATTTAATAGAAAAAAAAAATAAGCAGGGAATAGATATTGGAACATTTCATTTAAAGACATCATGTCTTATTTAAATTAATTACTCCAACAGTATTTATCAGAATGAAATGGAAATATCAAAATTTTGCAATAAAAAATTTTGAAAAAGTATTTCAATGTTGAACTAATTAGACATTTTTGCTCTTTCTAAGAAGAATTTTATTCCAACTTAAATTGCTCAGTTTAATTTCTCAGTTATCTATTATTTTTTTAATTATTGTGACTATTTTTTTGATTGCATCTTTGCCAACAAAAATGCAATCAATGTAATTTGAGCATCATTTTCTAATTTTAATTCTAAAAAATAATTTCAGTTAAAACTGAAAAATCTTTTCTCATTATTCAAACAAGATATTTATATAACGCATAATAATATGTTAAAACTTTCACAATTTTTTTGCAATAAAATCTAAAAAACCTTCCATTGCGTAGAAATCTCATGCAGTTGAAAAATTCTTTCCAAATTTCTTTAACTCTTAAATTCTTCTCAATTTTTCCAATCCTTTTTCTCCTCCTCACATTTCTTTCTTTTTCATATTTGGCTTGTATCATCCTGCTAATATTATTCAAAAAGAAACAATTATTATGTAAAAATATCAAAGAATTCCCAAAAATTCACTAGGCAAAATTTCCGTTTTATTGATCTTTCGGCAATTTTATTATCGGATTTTTTAATTTCTCTTTTTTTTTTAATTAAAATTATTAATTTGATTAGCAAAGAACCAGTAATTCCATTATTCCATTATTGTAATTTGTTTTGTTTAAATATGTTTTTTGGCTTTTCCCTTCATTAATGAATAAAAATAAATATATTTTGCATTGACGAATGCAAAGAGTGCAAATTAATTTTTCGTGCCTTATAAATGAGCATAAACAGTAGCATGTAAATTAATTGAATGATTGAAATTTTAGCAAATGAAAAGTGAGAGAATAAAAGAGAAATGAAATAATTCAATTGAACACTTCAATGAATTAAATTTGTACTGCGTTAACTCAAATGAACAGTTTAATTTTCATTCCGTTATAGTTGGCCCTCTGTAAGCACCAATTATTTATCCTATCTTGTTCATTTGTGAAGATTTTTAATTACTTAATGTTAATTAATAGCATCTTATACAGTACTTCCAACAAATCAATTCGAATAAAAGGTGTCGTTTTTTTCACTGTGATAAGTAAATTACAGTAAAGCTTGTATTTGGAAGTAAAATTATAAAACGTCAAGACTAATTTTTGACTAAATAGAGAAGATGAAAAAAAGGAAAGAAGAATAAGCAAATAAAATTTTCATCTCATAATTAGATTTTCAAGCTAATTAAATCAACTGGAGAAAAGTATTTCATGTTCTCAACTGATCAGCAAACATTGCATGGACTTAAATTGTCAAATATTACTGATAAAAAAATATTAGTCGACTTGAATTTTATAGAATTTCAAAGAATTTATTATAAAACAAAAATGAAAGTTAAAGGAAACGTCTAGGATAGTATTTTAATCACTGAAATGTTTTAATCATTAATAATTCGGAAAGTACAATAGCACAGAGATATAGAAATATCCCTAATTAAAAGTATGTGAAAACTAATTTTGAAAGATATTATGATAAAATAATAAAAAATAAATCGGCCATTAAAATTTTTGCCAAAATAGGATGAGGAATTTCATTGAATACTCAAATTTCAACAAATAAAATTTAGCCATAACAAAGAAAAAGCATATATCCAAGCATTTAGTGAAAAAAAAAAAAAATGTCTTAGCTGATATTAGGTTGTCAAATTACCAGAAATGAATATATTGGAAATAAAAAATAACAATTTTTTCACTTTTAAATTTTTAAAATTGATGAGTAGAAATTGACAAGATATTGGCAATAGCATGTAGCCTAAATGATAAATTGCTGATATCCTCATCAGACACGAACATTTTTTTTTTTTGAGAATATATTCCTATAAACAAGAAATAAAATGAATAACCGGAATAAATTATTGTTGCTGTCTAACTGATGTACGCTGCAAATATTTTTAAATTGAATTTCATCTATTTATTGAATTTTTTTTTCTAGAATTTAAATTTGTTTGAAGAAAAATTCAGTAGAAATCTTAAAAAGTAAAGTATATATACTTTACTTTTTCTACTTTATATATATATAAACATGCCGATATTTTGCCGCCAAAGTTTTATTTTCCAAAAATGTTTTTCATATATGAGTTGTACAAGTTGTTGGAACGAAGAACACTGTTTCATCCAAGAAATATTTCAACGTTTCTGATGTAATTAATTAATTATGGTGCTTCCTTAAATTGCCATATGCTTCCCCGCAGATATTTTTCACTAAAATTAGTAATACTTTCTCGTTTCTCTAGTATTAAAAATTCTTCCATGTATTTGTAATCAACAAGTGATAAGTGATAAGCTTAATTACAAACATTTTTATAGAATTTTAATTGATAATGCAAATTATATTCGGAAAAATATTTTTTGTGTCAGTCTTACATAAGAAATTCTTTTTCTCTGATAAAAAAGTCTTTTTTTTTTCTATCTGTTTTTCTCGTTAATATTATAGTAAAATAAAAAGAAATTTTGCCAAAAAGTCCAGCCAAATCAGCTGTTTACATTTAAACTATTATTAATAAAGTAAATGCAAAAAAGTCATTATTAATAAACAGATATGCAAATAAATGAATAAATTAATTAAATGAGTAAAAAAAACAAGAAAAACGATGGTATTTCTTTCTTCTACTTACTTTTTCATTTTTTGAAATCAAGAAACCTGTTTATTTTTTTTTTGTTTTTATTTTTTTTAAATTCATTTTGAAAGGAGAACTTTTCCTGATTTCCACAAACTATTCGTATGACATTTAAAATGCTTCAAAATTGTTTTGCCAGAAATATTTCCTCGATCAATTGCATCAATGCTTCCCGTTTGCCTAATGGTTTGTAATTTAATTTTTAAATATACTGCTTGAGATAATTGTGCAACAAATTTAATGTAAATAGAAACTTTTTCCCTTTTTTTTTTTGAAATTTCGAAAGTTCCATAAAATTAATTATAATGCCAAAAATTTTTCCCTCGAATAAAAAAGAATTTATTTTCAAATCGTGCAAAGGCAAGACTTTTTTTTCAGCTTTTCGGCTTATTCATTGGTCTCAATGGATTTGAGAGTGAGTACTTTCAGTTCTTTTAAAAATTATTTCCTTTTTTTCCCCTTTTTGTGCATAGTAAATTTGAATTTTTCTAGAATTTGCGACATTTTTGATCGCCAATCATTTCACAAATCAATCAATCATAGTTAAATGTCCATAAAGAATATGAAATCTTGAATAAAATTTGGCTAGGCTCAACTATTTTGGCTCATGAAAATGCTAATAGGACAAAAATGAGAAATTTTAAATTTTTCAAGAATAATTTTCCACTCGTATGTTCTTTTTCTTTTTTTCTTGAAATATTTCAGCGTGTGTGGATAAATTCTGTCCTATGGGGACATATTGTGAAGTGCGCCATATTGTGCAATGCAAAGATCCACCTTGTAGACCGATTCTTGCATGCATGCCAGATAGTACCAAAGGTTCATTTAAACACCAAACTTTTTAGCCTTATATGAGTAGACTGAAAAGGACTGTTGATTAATTAAGCCAAGTACCGAGGAAATAAATAAATTTGCTGTAATTGTGAATGTACGAGCTGCAAGGTCTGTGAGGTCATCGTTAGATTTAAATTCCGATTTTCAATTAGCAGATAGTATTTTCCAAGATATGACAACAGGTGATATGATAAGATCACTGGTGTTTACCAAGTTTTAAATTTTGCAAGGTACTATTTTATTTAGTTTTAAATGACGCTTATGAAGTAATTAATAAAATTTTAGGCTGCAAAAAACATCCACCATGTCCGGAAGGTCAAATTTGTGTCGAAAAATTAGTGCCTTGCATTGGTCGATCTTGCCGTAAAATAGCAAAATGTGTTCCACCAGGAAGTTTGTACAATTTTCATATCGAGTTTTAGTATTTCATTTCCATTACAAACAACTATTTGCCATTGTTAAATTCTTCTTAGCTAATGATAGCTAAAGATTCTTCAAATAGTATATAAAAAAAAATAACAAATATCGATTTTCACTGGCTGATTTAAATTTTATTTAAAAATAAGCAAGAAAATCCCATTTGAAATTTACAGCATGCGAGGCAATGGAATGTCCACCATCACATAAATGTGAAATGAAGCCTACACCAACTTGTGTTAAAACAATTCTATCTGCGGATGATATCGAAAAAATGAATGAACAAGAATGATAATTATGTTTTTGAGAACACTGTTCATTGTTTCAAGTAGCTATATGATCATGATTTGAACTGATTGCAAAAAGATCTGAGAATGAGAAGGTCAACGGTTACGGAGTATTGAATTTAAGGATATTGGTGGGATTAATGTTCAATTAATCCACTAATTTATAATCACTACTATCCCTTGCATCATAATGATGTCCTCTTTCTCTCAAATTCAGTGTAGTTTACTTATGTTTTAATTCTTATTTAGTTTAAGTAATTTGAATACAAATCTTCTCGTAATGTGTTTAATGAACTGCTAGTTATTTGCAATCCAGAAATTTATCACTTATTTGACTGTTGAATTCAGTGATAGAAAATGAAATAAAATTAAATTAACAACAGATTAATACATCATAAAATGAAAAAAAAAAAAATTCAATTTGCAACGAACAATAAAATGAATCCAAAGTTTTTGACTAAATGAAAATGCAAGAAAGAAAGTTTTTTCCATCCAATCAACACTTTTTATTTTTAATTTTTTCATAAATACTGCTAAAATTAACAAAGTGCACAAAACAATTTGTTGAATTATCATTTCAATAATGAGAGCTATTAATGTTTTATTAGTATTACTTTTAGTATTTGATAAAATGAATAGAAATATTCAAATTCCCGGCGAGAACAGTTTAACTTCAATTAACAAATGGATCATTTTTTTGTTCCAAAAGAAAAAACTATTATCACTCGCAGAATATGACTGAAAATAATAACTTATTGACTTGTGAACAAAATTTTGCATAATATTAGAGAGATAAATTCAACAAGCTGCTGTTGCACATTTAATATCCATCTTATTAATTTTAACAAAGCGGTGGTTACTGAATCGTCAGATAATTGCCAATTACTAATTAACAGCACTTGGAAGCACTATTAATTAACACAGTGTCTGTGGAAATTTCATCCTTTTTGAAATAATAAAATGAGAAAGTTTTCGGAGTTATTAGAAAGTTCAGTTTTAATTGGTTATTGCATTTATCGAATGTTTTTGGCCGTTCATCTTGTTGCACAAAATGCTAAATTTGTATTTGAAAATGATGTTTATGAATGGATTGAAAATCATCATTTTGGTAAGTTTAACAGTGATTAATTCCTATAAAAATTACTTTCCCTTAATTACTTTTATAAATTACTTTTAATTGCTTTCAAAATTGCTTTTATAAAAATTGTTGGAAAAAATAATCACTTTCTATTGAAATTATCAGTTTTTATTATATTTTCATAATAAGAGTGAAAAAAATTTTTAAATAAGATTTTTCTAGCTATTATTTCTATTCTATAATAAATAATGGGAAAGAAAATAGAATGAAAACGAAGTGTTTTCAAAAATTTTTTGCAATATTTTTTAAAAAAAATTTCAATAATTTGTTGTTACTAGAGAAAAAAAAAAAAAGACAGATGACCAGGAAAAAACAAATCATTGATTAATTAAGAAATTCTTCCAAACTTTTTTTCATTTTTTTACAACATCTCTGAGCAAAAAGATAAAAAAAGTTCAAATGAACTTTTTAATTACTTCACTTCGAAATGAGTAATAATAAACTTTACGAGAAAATTATTCAATTGAGTTTTTCTCTCCAGCTGAAATTGAGATTGCATTTGCCATAATGGCAGCTACCGGTTTACTAACCGGTCGACGAACCGTATTCACTTTTACAGTATTCTTTTTCGTACTGCGTACTGCTATTGCAATTACAGCTGTAACTATCGATTTACACACTGTTAGTAATCTTTATTACTACAAAATAGTAAATTTATTATCGAATCAGATAATTCATTGCGAATTCGATATGTGATAACAGAAACTATTTTTACAAAAAAAAAAAATGAAAGTGAATTAATTAGCAGATGTTGATTAATTACTTGATAATAAACCTGTCTGCATGCTTCTCCTCTTTGCGAAAATTTTTCCTTCGAAAAAAAAAAGAAAAAAGGAAAGAAATTCATTTAATGTAAAATGAATTTCAAATATGTATTTCTGTATTCAGTATTCGAATCTTTTTTTTTTCTTTTACAAACAATTCATAAACCATAAATGATCAATTATTTCGATTTGCAATAAGTTTAGATTGTTATTGCATCAAATTCTAGACCAGACTTTGTTTTTTTTATAAATTAAAATTACACTCCATTTTATATAACCAATCGATCTTTTCTGCGTACAATAAGATGGCATATTGCATTCATTTACGATGTAAAACAAGAATGGCAATCTGTTTTGCTTGTACAATAAGATGGCAGTTAGTTTAAGGTGTCGACAGGTAAATCAATTTCATGCAGCTCATTTCCGTCACGACTTAATTGCAAATGGAATGATGCATTCATTGTAATTCAAGATATTCTTACATTCATTTCGCTTGTAAGTCAAATAAACTCATTCATTAGCATTCCTTTCATTAAAACATAGAGAGACGTGTATTTTTGTCTTCTCATTAGCAACAATTACACTATTATGCTTATACCAATTATACCTGTGCCCATTAGCACTTAATTGAAATATTTCAAATAATTTGTAAAAAGTTATTCCCAAAATGATTGAAATGTTGTAGACAATGATGTCAGCTGTCGCATTCCTGCGATTGCTTTATTTGATGCCAGAACGAAATTATCATGGAAATGATATGAGAGAGCAAAATTATCACTTGGAGCACAAACAGATTAAACTACCATTTTTTATTAAATGTAATGGACAGAAGAAGAACGATCAGGCCTATAAATATAATAATGATTACAGTGATAATCCATACAAATCATCTGTAATTTGAAAACTTTAGATAAAACTTCCAATTTAATCGGAGATTTAATTTTGACCGTCAAGTCGTACGCTCATCGAAACTTTTTTAGTTGGACAGATAATATGATACGTCAGCAGTATTTTTGATTAGATGATAAGATCCAGTGATAAAAAACGCCAGGGAATTTACAGTCCACATTCATGTGGCTCAACAGTGATAACTTTGTTCATACCGAGAAAGAAAAATCTCAACCCAATATAATGATGAAATTTATCATAGATTACAGTAATAATTTGATTTTAAATCTTTCATCTATTTAAAAATTTCAAATTTTTTTCTCGACATTCAAACTTTTTTGAAAGCTATTTTCTCTTTCCTCTCTCTATGATTCAGCAGAAATAGTACAACAGAATTAAAATTTTGATGAAAAAAAAAAGGAAAAAAAAGCCTGACATGAGGAAGAAATAGAAATTGTGAGTTAATTTTAAACTCATCAGTGGGTAATATTCCCAGCAGTTTTGTGGCATTTCTGAAGCATCAGCCACTTGAGGATTTCTGGAATTTCCATTTGGCAAGAATCCTTTTTACGAGATTCCATTTCCTTCGAAATTACAAAAGCATTCAGATGTCTCCGCAGACTTTAATACTTCCTTCCCTTCGATCCATTGAAAATATGGAACTTTATGAAAAATTTATTTCAGTTATGTTTCTCTTTTTTTTTACGGAAGCTATTAAATCGTTCTTTCATTGCTCGATTAACGGCTTTCTAAATTTTAAATTTACTGAAATTTCCAAGCTTCTCTGAGACTTTATCCATGATCAATTGATTTGTTTTTGATCTATGACAGCACTGATTATTTTGATAAGAACAGATGAGACTTTGATAAATCTGTTGAATAATTGCTTCTTTTAAAACTTTAATGATGACAGTCGCTTCTGCAAAAAGTAAGAAACATATAAAAATGCATGTCTATTGCATTAAATAAATCAATGGGAGAAATAAGAAGTAAACAATGATATGATATTAATTAATTACATGATAATGAATAATCAGGAGGTAATTATGTGGCATTAATATAATAAATGAATGACAAGAAATATATTCATATTATTTTAATGTAGGAATTCAGTGAGGGGAATGTTTAAGATCAAAATTAATTTTTCGAACATTTATGTTTAAGATTAATCTTTATAAACATAGACATTCATGGGCTTATATTATTAGTTTTAAAGAATATTAATTTAAAAAATAAAATAAAAAACTTATACTATAAATAAATTTTGCTAATTATATATTGGAAATTTTCGATGCCAAATAGGATTATGATTAATAGCAAAAAATATAAAAGACTGGCTCAGCATTTTTAATACAAAATGTCATTATACTCATAACCAACTCTCTAAATTCGGAATCCTTTGATCTTGCCGATGTTTCCATTTTATTTTCCAATCATTCTGTTTGCAGTTTCGATATGCAACTAGCTTGCTTATGATGATCTCGAAATTCCAGCTGTAAATAATCATTTCTTAACAGATAATTATCACTCTGTTTATATCACAAATAAATAATCTAATAAGCTTTGACCGAATTTCAGACCAGCAGCAGCAGCAGCAGCTCTTTTGGCCTTGAAAAAAACACAAAGGGAAAAGGAAAATGGCAGGAACAAATAGCTTAGCTGATTATAAACTAGGCTTTTTTGGTTTTCGAAAATATCTGCAATGCCTGAAAATGTCATCAGTTTTATCTGCCTGGGCCTTTAGTAATAATTAAAGGTTACAACAGGGCATAAATCAGTGATGAAAGTCTAATTCAGCAAGCTCTGATTAATGGTCGCATAAGGCACTCGAACCACAAATATTAGTAATTTTACTCATCACAATTATATTAGATATTTGGTGTGTCTTACGCACGTTATGTTTATTACGTGAGCAATAATTTCAGTACTTTCTTACTTTATCTCCAAGAGACAGTTGTTATTGTTGGATGAGGTCAAAGTTAGTATTATTGTTCGTTCATACAGTGCTTACTCGAACATTACTTTTATGAAGAAACAATTATTTTCCTCTTTTATCATTTTTCATCTAGTAATTAATTTATCTGTAGATTTTGTTAAGAAGTAATCGATAGAGAATGTCAACAAAAAGTTATCTGTAAATTAATAATAAAAGCTAAAAACATTTCTTTGTTTTAAAATGCTAGAAAAAAAAAATGCATAAATTCGTTTCAAATGCATATTGTTTGGTCTAGTTGAACATAAGTATTCATCAGAAATGCAATACCACTGTTGTCATTCATTTTATAGGTATTAATAATACTATTTAACTATTCATTGCTTAGTATCAAACGGTTAAATGAACCTAATTGACTATCTTAATTAGGGCATATTTCTGTTATTGGACTTGCATTTTCAATTTCAATGAAACATTTTGGGAAAAATCAATGCTAGAGAGCTATTTATTTGCCATTTTTTGAACAGAATTTTTAATCTCAAAAAATTTGATACTATTTGAAAATAAAGTGAATTTTTGCTGATATGCTTAGTCTAACAAAATTAGATTACATGTTGCTATGAGCAACAAATTCTTACCGAACTCATTAAACTACCATTTGTGAATAATTAATTTCAGTAATTAATTCCGTGCAAGAAACTCTTTTTTTAACAATTTAATGTTGTAGCAATATTTGTCACCATTTTTGTTTGTTATTGGTTCTCTCTCTTTTACATATATTCGCAATTTTTTCCTAAAAATTTTGTTGCCTTTGCTTATTGTAACAACTTAGAAGTCATAGATATTAACGGAAATTATCATATCCAAATAATGATAATATCATGCAAATAAACATTAATGTCATATAAGCAAATGATAATATCGTACAATTGTCCATCTCTTGTTCCAACTCAATCCAACTAAAAGAAATATGTCATTGTATATACTTCATGCAACAGTCCTTCATGTCCTTTGTCCTTCAAGACACTTATCATTTAAGTCTCAACGCTTATCCAAAAATCAACTGAACACATCAAAAGTCTTGAAAAAAGTTGGCAGCTTTCAGCAAATTTAAAACTTCTTTAATTGAACAGTGGAAATTGAAATTCCAAACTTTTAAGAATTTTGGCTGCAAAAATTTTGATACTTTCCATAAAAACCAAAAATAAACCGATTTTTGCTGAAAATGAAAAAACGTATTTTCAACAGATTTCTTACAAAATTTCGTACCTTCAGTGAAACGAAACAAGGCGATCAACAGGAGAAAATGTTCAAGTCTGCATGGCTCCTTAAAAGTTAAAAATGTTCGAACTTTTGGCTCGGTAGGCTCACCAACAGATATTATTTCATTATTTTATGGAATCACTCACAAACTTCAAGAAAATGAAAAAAATTTATTTGAAACGATCAAGTCTAATTATTATTCGTCCAGAAATCACTAAAAAAATCAATCACTTTTTTTGGAATTTTTAATTTATAATATTTCGCTGAAAAATTTTCACTCCTGTTTCTTGAAAATTTTTGAGAACTTTTTTGTAAATTTGAAAAGTTTCTTTTTGAAACTTCAAATTTTTTCCAAATAAATTTTAAAACAGCTTCTTTGATGACAACATTTTGTGACAGTCTTTATTTTCGCGATCTTTTCAAGGCGAAAAAAACTTCCACAGCGGAAATAAAGAGTTAAGTATAATTTATATCAGTTCTTACATAATGGTCCAAGAGATCAAAAAAAAAAAATATTTATATTTGAAATCTTTTTGTTCTTCTGGGATACAAAAAACATTTAAAACACAAAAAAATGTTTTAAAGATTTGCAATAAAATAACGCCAGCGAATTTTTTCTTTAATTAAATCTGTTCTGACTTCTGTAATTAACAGTTAATTATAGTTTTGCATGATAATAAGCATAATTTATCATTTCAATATATACTTATTACTGATAGATTTATTTTGAAAGATGAGTTAACTTCGTCTTTTCCTCTTATTTAGCTATGCTATTGAGTTAAATTTTAAAAAAATAAACAAACTTAAAAGGCATTGATTAATTATATGGCAATTGCAGTGGCACATAAATATTTGATTTGAATAACTAATTAGTATTATTCGATGAAAAGATTTTCAAAAGTGAAGCACTCTTTTGTGTGTCAGAATGAGCGAAATAATTTTAAATTTCTATTTCATTTAATCGCTTACTTTTTCAAAATATATTATTAATTATATATTATTATGCATTTTTGCCTCAATTACTTGTTTTTTCTCTTTTTTCACTATTTCTAACAGTTTTTTTGTACAATAAATTCCAGTGCCAGCTTTTATGTCCTCACTTATTGATGTACATTAAATTATCTAGTTGATTTGAAGTTCTAAGGATTTTGGAAGTTAATTAAACAATTATCGAATATGTATTTAAGTTTCACTGATGATACAAATAAAATATTTGTAGACTTAATGAAATAAAAAAATAAAAATAATAATAATTTTCATCTTCAAAAATGGAATCGTTATATGAATCAAAAGGAACTTTGAAATAAGATGATTTTTGGCGAGTAAGTTTTTAATGTATTTTTAGAATTGTTCAAATTAAACAGATTATTTGATTAAGGCGGGAGGAAGAGACGGAAAAAAGTGGAATTAAAATGAATTAATATTGGAAATGAAATGGAAATGGATTATTGAACTATATCGTTAAAAAAACGAAAGAAAAAATTGCTGAAATTTTGCCAAAAAAAGAAATGGATGAATTTTTCAAAAATTTTCTCAGCTAAGTAATTTCCATCTCTTAATGGTTAATCAATTTTTTCTTTATAATTTTAGGTTCGGTAGAGAAAAAATCGAAGCAAATTTAGCGATATGTGAACAGCTCAATGGTACTTTGGATAAGCCCAATGTGATCACTGGCTCAGTTTATCTCACTATCAGCTTAATTTTTCAGGTAATTCATGCTATCAGTTTCATCCCAAGTAGGTGACAAATTAAAGGATTAATTACAAATAATGATGAGTACGTCGTATTTTGTGATATTAGATGTTAGATGTCCATTATATGATAAGAAGTGAATATAATTAATTAATATAGAATTTGAATGAAATTACTCGCAATTGAAAAATAGTGATTTGTTTTTAGATAGCGTATTTGCCATGCCTGATGACGTTCTTTCGGCCCGATTTCCGTTATCATTCCTGTTTCAAATTGATGATCGTCATTGGCATCTTAGATATAATTATTACAAATAATGATTTAACAATTACCGGACTTTTCTCGATCATCGGAATCTCTTACTGTGCTGCACCAATTTTCTCGTCACTTCTCAATGTCATTTCTCTAAGTAAGCAAAAATATTCTCTCAAAAAAAAAAAAAAAAAAAAAAAAAAAACTTCGAATAGTGCAGATAACTGAATAGAATGCGTCAAAAAGTGCTTCCAAATTTGAAATGCAAACTTTACTTAAGCTTTTTCAGAACTATTTAATAAATTTATATTCACATTCTCTTTACAATTTCCCTTTTAAATTTATTTTAAAGTAGCATATAGAAAAAATTCATTTTAATCAAGGAAAACAACATTTTCATAGTTTTTGAAGAGAGACTAGCTAGAATTTATAGTTTTCTTGATAAGTTGGCACTTTGTATCAAGCAGAATCGAAGTACATTCATTTTTCTGGTTTATACTGCTTTCAGTTATGATCTTATCATTTATCAGCAAAAAAATCTTTTCAGCATCATGGTTTGCCCATGGCCCGTTATGTATTATTCTTAATTTCAATAGATGTTGCAATTTATATTTCAGAAGAACATTGGTAAGTAAATCTTTGAAACATTTAATCATGCGGAATGATGCAAATTTATGCTGTTGCTTTTTGTCTACCTTCAAAAAACGAAAGATAATTTTAAAAATTTTATCATTT
>PQVD01001693.1:0-18314 GCA_003012265.1 Setaria equina
TTTTTTTTTTAATTTACAAAATAGGTTGTGAAGGAATTTTGATAAATTACAAATAAATATTTGATATTTCAGTATCAGTATTTGATAAATTATGATATTTCAATATCAATATTTGATATTTCTTTTCCTTTTTCAAATTCGTATTTTAAATAATATTTTTGTCTAGTTTGATAAATTTTGAGTATTTCAATCTTTTTTTTTTTTGTTCTTTTTGCATAAAACAATTGAAAAGATTAAGTTTGCAATGCAATTAGTGTTATCATTTATTTTATATAATTATTAAATTGCAACATGTAAATCAGTGATTCAGAAAATCTGATGCTATCAGTTGCTCTTCATTGACAGAAGAAGATTATTTCAACGATTGATAATTTGATAAGAAGCAGATAAGAAACAAAAATGCAGGATGATTCAGTGTTAGCTGATATGATGTGAGGTTTCCCATATACTTGTCTCATTGTATGCCTTTATCACATAGCAGGAATTTTTGAATTTTTTAAATGAAATTATCAATAAGGAATTATTAGCTTTTAGCGCTTAAAAAACGGTAGCATGCTTCTTGAATATGTTCACTTGTCTTACTTCATCAATCACTAATTAACAGTTTTGTCAGATTTTTCCTTCCGTACAAGCAGGCATAAATTGTTTGTAACGTTTGCATCTTAATTTGATTGAAGAAGATGGACAAATAATGTGAAGCATCCTGGAAGAAGCTCATCATTTTCAGAAGCAATATATGCAAATTTCCTCATCTTATAAGTTGCTTCCTGAATAGAAGTAGAATGAAGTGGTAGCATTCAGGATGCAATTAATGATTCATTTTATTTGTGAAAATGAATGAATGCAGAATTGAAATGTTTCAAACTGATGAAAAAGCAAGGGAGGGAATTTTCTCTTCAAATTAGTTTATTTTCCCTCGGAAATCTCCCGTGAATTCGCGGTCCATTTTGATAATGATGTGAAGCATTTGTTACATGAGAAAATGAAAGAACACTTGTACCGGTCCGTTATTAGTGGCTCTTTAAGTCGATTTCATTTGAATTGAATCAATGAAAATTGTTTTAGCGTTTCTTGAATAAACTGATATTTTGCTCAGTAGAAAGCATTACTCTCTCCCGAGATTTCTCGAATTTTCGTAAATTTTACACCGGCAATAATCTCGATTAGTTTACTGGCAATGTAGTTACAAACAAACAACAATGACTAAACTTCAACTGTCATCCAGTAACTGTTACTTGATAATATCTCATTCTTAGGTAAAACGTTATCTATAGTTATCATTACTTATCACTTAATGATTATCAATTATTGACTACAATAATCGTGCTAGCAATTAGGAAACTTAACTATTTGTATATGGTAACTAATGAATGTCACCACTATTAGACATTGCATCATCCAAGTATTCCATATGTTCATTAACAAATTAATAGCACCTTACATGTGCAATATTGGGAAGTGCACAAATTAATTAGGATAATTAGGCTGAATTTAACAAATGTACAGTTCTGGTAAAAATATAATCATGCATTAAACTAATTAAACAAACTTTTCAATAAATATTTAAATTTTGTTCTCATTTGAAATGTTAATTACCTTTAAATGAATTTGAAACAGTGATTTTATAAGATATTTGGAATAAATTTATTTTTCAACACAATGAAATTAATAAGGAAAAAAATATTCGTAAATTTATAAAAAAAAAAAAATTGAATACCACATGTAAATTTTAGATTTCATAAAAGACAATATCCAAAATTTGATAATATCTATGGCATAAATTTTATAACTGGAATTGATTAATACATATAAAAAATGATAATATGATAAATAATTGATGATTTTATAGAATTATTTTGCATTTTGTTGCGCAATGATTTATCTGATACAAGAAAAATAATGCTTTCCTTGTCGACGAAATTGAAACTTGTTTAATTCAGATAAGAAAACAAAAAAAAAAAAAAAAAAAAATATAAAAAAAAAAGAAATAAAAAAAAAAAAAATAAAAATACAAAAAAAAAAGAAAAAAGAAAAAAAAAAAAAAAAAAAAAAAAAAGAGAATCAAACCTTATAATCACCACCAAGTTTAGCAACAAATGCTTCGACATCAGCTTCAGTTTGTGGATCAGTTTTTGTTTCATCATTTTTCAAAAGTTCAAAAAATTCCTTCACCACAGATTCTGGTGCACCAACCAAAAATGGTGGAATATCAGGTTGCTGACCGATCACACCAGCTAATAGACCAATTGCAAGGAAAATGATAGATTTCATATTTATTAGACTGATCGACTGATAGAGCTAGCTTGTAAAAACTACGATATTATCGTATCGTATAGGTTGCAGTAACAGTAACTGATAACATATTGATAATATAAAATTCTCTTTTTATATTGAATAAAACGATAAAAAAATGGGTGGAGTTAACAAGGGAGAAGTGTGTTTGGTACCGATTTACCCTGCCCTGAAGGCATTGTACAGGTAGGATAGGATGAAAGACGGGTAGGTAAGGTGGATTGGACAGAAGAAGACAGAGAGAGAGAGAGAGAGAGAGGGAGGGAGAGGGATGGAAGAAAAGGCAGATAAGAGACAGGTATAATAAGTTTAGAAAAAAAAAGTGTCATTTTGTGAGAGAATTTCAAAAACCTGAAAGGTGCATAAAATTTTCGTGAAAAGAAAGAAAGGAGAAAAAGATATAATATTTGTCGTACAGATGTCATTTAAAAATTTTACACAGCAATCATATATCCTTTAAATTTCTATGCTATCTCTCAATTTTTTCTTTTTTTTTTTTCTTTTTAAATTCCCCAATAAAATTATTATAATTAAAAGTGGGCGAGAGAGAGAGGGAGAGAGAGAGAAAGAGAGAGAGAGAAAAAAAAAAAAAAAACCTCAAGGAATGTAGCCATTCGATTCTTGTCAGCACTCGAAGTCCATAAGCCAATCTCCAATAATACTCGAGCATATCGCCACAGGATGTCAGTATTCGTAGAGTCCGAATATCTGAAATAAATGGATAAGTACTACGATTATTCAGACACTGTAAAAAGAGCAAATTTTAAAGAACAGTTGCAGGATATGAAAATCAGGTGACAGAAAAACAAGAAAGCAATCGAATACCACATTATAAAAAAAGAAAAAAAAAAACCAAAATAAGCTAATGATGAGATTTGAAAAGAAAAAGTACAATAGTTTCACAATCACTTACACTTTTCACAATGTGATTTGATTTTCCCAGAATAATTAAAACTTTGACCAAAACATGGTGAAGGGAAAATATGAAGCTACAACTTACGGTACAAGCTTTTCTCGAAGATTCTCCAATAGTATCACATCATCCAAATAGCCTTTTCGATTTGTATATTTTATTGCAAATGATAGTTTACGTACGGATGTTTGATACCTGCATATAATACCTGTGATATAATAATGAGAAAGAAAAGCATTGGAAGCGATATTTGATACAGCGTACTGCCTCAAAACATTTCCAGTATGCAAAATACCGCAAAAAATATAAGTGGGGACGATAACTCTAGAAAAGTCAGTTAATATAAAGACTTAATTGTCAGGCAACTCAAACTAAAATGAATTTGCTAAACAGAAATGTTAATATACGTAGACATAACGTTTCGCATTTGTAATATAAGAAATAAATAAAATAAAACAATGAAGAGTAAATATAGACGCATACGGATTCACAATCTCCTACCAAAGAATAATGCCGCATCACTGGGAAATTAGATAAAGAAGAAAGCAAAAAATTTGCGCAACAAACCGTTCTGAATTTAACAGGAACACACCAACTGCTTCATTTGGATATATTGCTTAAATGCTTTAGTCAAAAAAAAAAAAAAAATTACAAACCATAAGGGCTGCTTATTGAGTTCATCGTCGGTGAGGGCAATAGCTGCAGCAGCAAATGCTGTTCCACCAAGGTAAGTGTGTCTTCGTGAACCGGAATTCTGCAAAAAGAACGAAAGAATTGTATAATTTTTTACAGTACGAAAATATAAATGGGCCTTAAAATGAATATCATGTTCGTTGCTCCGCATTCCGAACTCTCTTTAAATAATACGAGGAAAGGATATATCATCCAAGAATGCAAAAAATGGAACCAACTTGTACTGTTTTTCGCAATATTTCAGTCGCTCTGCGAAACATTAGATTAACCTAAAATGAAACGAAAACTATTGGTGTCGGAAGTTTATTTGTAAGTTAATCTAGTCACATTTACAAAATGGAAAAAAATTTGATAATTATAGAGGAATTGTTCATCAGGTATCTTTTGTTCAAAATAATTCTTTTACAATCCCAAATCATTAAATCCTCAATACTGATAAATTCGAAGCACCTACGAGTTTCAATGAAATGAGCTCACTTCAGAAGGAACTTAGAGTGCAGACAAATATACACAAATAAATCAAGAAATACACACGCAAACAAATACACGAGTGAGTACTACGGCCCAAAAATAAAACTTGATATTTATACCATCTGAGACTGAATTGTTGCATAGAGGAACAAACTGCCTAAACATATCAGTGCGTGGAAGAGATTAAGATAGTCAAAAATAACATTAAATCTGTGTAACATTGTAAGCAGGGAAGTGGTGGTGAAAAAAAGTGTGAAAAATTAAGAGGATTAGGATTTAATAGAATGGAGAAAATAACGTTTCATTTGTAGTCATGTTTTAGCAGATGTATGTAAACATGACATAACTGTATTATGACGATAGAAAAGGAAGTATGATAATTGAGGACGTTAGCAGAGAATGAAAAGATTGCGAAAATAATATACTGTTAGAATTGCTGAATAATACAGCGATGATTGAGAGTAAATGGTGGAAAAGTTTCCGGAAAGTGAGAGTAAATAGCGGAGAAGTTTCCGGAAAGCAAAATTTAAAGAACAGCACATTTTCCGGAATTTGCCGTTTATTCATAGTGTACATTTGCGTGAAATTAATTAGCTATGAGATAATTATCCATAATAGAATACGTGATATTTGATAGGAACATTATTTTGTAATAGATTTCAAAATTAGTTGATAATTAGAAATTGGAAAATTAATTGCTTGATAAATCGAATATTGAACAACAGAAATGAAAGTTTCAATCCCTCAATTTTATCAATTCGATTTTATCAGCAATGGCTATGATGATAGAAGTAAATTGTTCTTGACATAGTTTTTGTACAGAATTACTTAATTGCTACCGTATATTTCAGAGGATGATTTGAATAGTAATTCACTGAATTGATTGTTGAGTATTTATGAAAGCATGTTACACGGCAAAAATCATATCACAGGCTTATCATGGTCAAGATTATAAATTTTCATTAAAGTTATAAGAGAAAAGAAGATTCATATGAACAGAAACAACAGTAGCTAAAGTTTGAAAAAAAAGAAAAAAGAAAACTATAATATAATCGGTCAATCAATACCATTGAAATTAACAACAAATAGCAATGAAAATTTCTTGCAATGATATAATCATATTTGAATTTGAAGTTAAAATTCGTTTCCGCTTTTGTTTACCTTTTTAATTTATTGAAAATACATCGTACAAATTCTTGAAATGTGATAACCGAGAAAATGCTAAAGTATTCTGATAGAAAATCCCATCAATTGTAACAAGCTTTCAACGTATTAATCATCCGTATTTTTAGTGCTCGTAATAAAATAAGATTTATTAACTGTCATCTGAACATCATTATTTTTAACTCTTATTTAAAGTTAAATAATGAAAAGGCTAACAACGATTTGAAATTAATTGGTGAAAAAGAAATGATGAAGAAGGATATTGTAATGGGCCGGGGCTTTGGGATACATTATCATTTCAGCGAGAACTTTGAAATTAAATTTAAGGATAAAAGAATTTGATAAATGATACTGGCAACTAAAATATGATGAAATTCTCTGAGACGTTTTTCACAGCATAAAATTAATCGTAAGAAAAAAAAGTGGAATTTGAGAAAAGAGTGTCTTTGTGAGTGAAACGGCGCCTATTTAAATAATTAAACTCAATAAAGAATTTTTTTTCATGAGTTCCAGATAAGAAATTGTAGGTTGAATATACCAATGTAAATATTACTACAAACCGGAGGAGACAATCGGGTTGCATAGTGGCTGTTTTATAACGATTTATTTTGCCAATCAATAGGCGGAACAACCGGGTTCCGGTGAATCGCGGGATAGAAACTAAGTTGGTTGTCTCTGGGAAGGTCAGGTCACTAGGTAGCTCAGAAGAGAGTATATACTGCAGTGTTTGGGAGTAGACATATCTGGGTATTCTGCAGGAAACTCGGTCGAATTTTTCCAATAGAACAAAAATGAGGCAATCTTGTAAAAAGCTAAAAATAGCTGCACACATCTTTCTCAGATATCGAGAAGTAATAGGAAATATTCGTTATTGACTATATGAGAATGTTGATTAGTTGTTAGTTAGAACGGTAACAATACTGAAAATATTCCGGACCGGATGGATTTTTGACAAAGATTGTATGTGGAATAATTGACATGCATTGGATAGGAAAAATATCAGGTAGATTGTTAGTTTGCGCGAAAAAGTACACTTATTTTGATAAGTTTTGATAGCAGTCTTAGTAGTTGAATGTCTGTACTATGCAGAAAATCTCGGTAAAATATATCAGTAGTTTTAACGGATACATTTTATTGTGTATAATTTTGCGGTTCTTCATTTTATTTCTCTTTTCCTCTATGATAAATTAATGAGGCAAATTTTTCAGATTATTACTGCAACCAATTACTTAAATTTGTACCGAAATGGATAGTCATGGTTATTATGGTAGTGGTGGTAGTGATGGTGGCGGTGGTAACAGTGGTTGTCCAATTTGGATGAGAACCGGTGGTGCTTCATCAGATGTAACATCAACATTAGCATCACAACAACAACAGCAGCAACGTTTGTTCTATCCGATGTTACCATTAAATAGTGGCGCAAAGAGTAAAGGTAATAAAATGAACAGTGGTAGTGGTGTCGGTTATCAGGATTATCATGAACATTATCCACAACAACAACAGCAACAACAGTATCCAGGTGTTGACCTTAATGCTGGAGGCTATTATGGTTGTGCCAACTTTCCACCAAAACAGCACCTACAACAATCATCCTTATCATGTGGTGTTAAACGTGGTCGTACTGGTGGTACATTTCCAAAAAAAGTTAGTAATAATGATGACAGCTTTGATCATCACTTTATTATTTATACCTTGATAATTTGCATAATAATAATTAACTTTCAGTTATGACTTAATTGAAGCATTTTATGGAATTCATTTTTAATCAAATTTTTAAGAGCAATATATCTGAAAAGTGAGTAGACTGGTAAATAGAAAGGAAGGGAAGAGGATTTGTTTGAAAATTTTCTTTAATCTTATTGAATAGAAAATAGCGAACAAATAGTGATTATTCTGAGATTTCTCAGAATAGTGATTAGATCACTGTCACAATAAATACTGCGTTATTCTGGGTCTTACTATTTATTTCACTCTTTTTAGTTATCGACACGTTTTACGTAGGATGCCCTAAACTTCTTTGGATTTTAATTTGTTTGCTGATAGCGTTTTGAATGTGCGGCTTGTCATAAAACTTTTCAGTGATTAACTAAGTTTATGCAATTGCAAAATGAAACATATTCCAATTACAAACCCTATCGTTAATAATGTTCTGTTTGTTTTGTATACCAGCTTACTTATTATTTCTATCCTACTTTTAAAAATTAGAAATTCTTGAATTCGGAGAGCTGATATACCTTGTCATGTTCAGTATCAGAAACGTCATAAAAACTGGATAGTAAGAGAAGCAAAATCTGTTTAATATGCATGCTATTTTTAATTCAACAATAAACCATTTGCATGCACAAAACATGTCCAAATTCATTTTTTTATTTTGTTTTAAGAAATTATAAATTATTTTTCCTTTTATTCATTCTTTCTTTATTTTTTGAATGTTATTCTAGTTTTGCTTTTATTTTGACAGTAGCACTCGTGAATTGTAGTCGTTATTGTTACTGGATAAATTTTCAGAATCGTTACGGAATGGATATAGCCTATCCACCACCAAATAAGAAACCTAAAAATTACACTACAACTGGTAAAACAGCAGCGATGATTCTCAATGAATTGTTTCCAGAATTCAAAGATCAGTGTTCATATAAAACGGTATGATTATATGAGTTTTTCATACATATTCATTTTTTCTCCATTCATGAGCTGGATTGAATTAACCGGGTAGTTGTCATCATTTTCTCATGTGAAATTGAGTTGTTCGTCAGCACCTTTCATCTTTAAATTGTTCCCTAATAGTCCGCTGTTAGACTCTGAGGAAAGAAAAGCGATATCACAATGCAAAAATCTGAAATAGCCGCTGAAACTACACTTTTAGTGATTTAACATATAGAGTCGCTTAATACTGCGCGCCTAGACTTCAGCTATTGTTATGCTTCCTTCTAAAATATTGAGAAATGCTCCAAATGCTGGGACTTTTAATGGCATAGAAATTCTTGACTTTACCATGAATTAATATCGTTGTAAGTAATTCAGATGATAGTTAACAAGTTGCCACGTTTCGAATGTTCCTTTACAGTGCAGGGTAAAACATTCTCGGCTGAGGGTTCAAATAAGAAAGCTGCAAAACAGGTTTTTTTTTAACCTTTCTGATTTGTTTTAATCTTGATTTTCAATTTTCCTAAGCTTCACTAAATTTATCTTACCGTTTTACTGATATATTAATTTATTTTGTCTAGACAATAAATTTTTTGTACTTACATGATTTCGGCATGTTTTTCGAGTATTCAGTGCATCTTCCTCTTCTACAGCTTGCTTGTGAATTAGCTCTGAAGGAATTACGACCCGATATAACATTGGATGTTACGGTTTCAGTATCGGAAGCAAAAAAACTGTCCAGTTACGGTTTTTATGCAGCACAACCCAATGGATCAGAGGTATATACCAATAAAAACAGTTTCTCTTTTTCTGGCTTTAAATCTAAGAATTAAGTATATGGTTCTACTAAATTATGAAATGTGCGCATTCTTAATAGGTGAGATCTCCTAATTGTCAATTTTATTTAGTGTTTAATTTTCTCTTCGTTCTAAGAAAAGTAAAAAAGTCGTTACTTTTAATCAGTATTGATTTCAATCGATTGCAATGCCAAGTTCACTGATGGCTAGGCTTGTATCATTTGTTTTTTATTTATTTTTGTGAGGGATTAAACAAACCATACCTGGAAGTCGGTTTATGATTACGAATAAGTGTACATATTGTGCGGTTAATGCTCTAAGATTCGTAGGATAAGCAAATTTGAATTTCTGCTCAGGTTTTAATTGGAATTTTGGATCCCATTCCAATCGAAATTTCGAAAAATGGGCTGATAAATTTTAATTTTAAAAGTGATATTCGAATAAAGTCTTATTTTGTAAAACTTTTCCAAAATCTACTTCATGTAAGGTTTTAGACTTATGTTAGAGTATTCTTATTTTTGGCTCTTTACGTAACTGAATCTACTGATACTTACTTTTTGGTACCGATTTGATTCTTACATCACCTAATAAGGCGAGGACTATTCGGATAGCTAGGATAATGAATTGGTGATACTGGTATTCTTTGCATGCTTATTGCACATAATCCTGATGACGAACATCTTGAATTTGCCTGTACTACAATAATTGAACGTTTCAAATAAAGGAAAGGCACACGGTATAGTTATAGTCTTTCTTGATTTATCCATCGCAAAGACTTGTATATTTGTTCGGGATGATTGTGCGAATGTTTAGTGCTTTTATTGCTATTCATAGATTATTTAACAAAAGCTGGGTGAACGATGCTAATGCAATAGCGGACGAAATCTGGTGGTAATTTTAGAAAATCGAGAGTGCGGGGATAGAATAACTTAAAGGATTTAGCAAAATATAATTTAATTGTTCTAGTTAGAAAGGTTTGGTTTTGAGGATAAAAAAAAACCATTAGCAGTGAGTTTGCTGTTAAAGAAAGCAAAATTTTCACACTGCTATTTTTTACCCCAAAATATATCACACTGATTAGTTTTATTCTTTCTTTTTTTCTCAAATTTTAAATATTATGACTATAATTGAGGTGGAGTTTTGTTCGATGGTCCGCTCTTACTCAGATACAAACAATCATTAAGTTGAATCATCCATTTTCAGGAAGGCCGAAGAAAAGGATACGCCACTTGCAACTCTCTTCATGACTTCTTCCTTCGTCTCTGTAGGGTGTGCATTTTATATGAATTATTTAGATCTTCTTTGAATCTAAACTCGACTTTTAACAGTAATTGGTAATGATCATATTTTAGGACAAAGAACGTACCAGCGATGAGAAATTTACACCACAGTTCACCTTTAGTGAATTGCCAGCAACGGATGTTGATGGCAAAGCTCCCAAGAAATTCAAGTAAAGTATCTTGTTAAAGTTTTTCTTTATTAATGATTCAAATGTTGTATGCTTATCGATCATGTAAGCAATATCATTTTCAAAGTTATACTGAAGTGGGGAATGGCTTCTAACTCGCTTAACTACATTGCTCTTTCTTAACTAATAGTCGATATATATTTCAACAATGATTTCAATGGAAAGTTTACATTTGCTGTCATTTATACATTGTATCTTACCACAACTTATGTAATAGGAGATGCTATGATCTTATCTTGTTCTCTTAACCTTAATTTAGATTTTATGTTAATTTCTAGTTAATTTAGATGTATGTTGGTTTTGCCGCATCAGGGAAAGATTTATTCTCACGAAGGTTATGGAAAGTCTCCGATCAAAAATGCTGTAATTCGAGAGGTATTTAATTGTCTTTTATTTTCTTTAGAAATTTATCTTTTTTCCAAGAGGAAGATAAATTGCTTGGTATACTTATTTGTGAGGAATTTGGACTGATCGAGTTTTAGTGCTACTATATTCTTAGTATTACCAAGGACTTCAAATTTTCTATTATTGCACCACTGCAGTTAAGAGCATTTTCATGTTGCAATAAAATATTTCCTAAAAAAAATTTCAAAAGTCAAAGATCTGATGGAATTCAACTCTTTGGAACAATTTTTCTCATCCTTGCGCCTGTTAATCGATCATTCTGTCAGTTTGTTGTAGGCGTTGGTTGATGTTTTCGACGTGCCACAGGAAGAGTTGAAAATGGTAGAACGCCGAACAATGAATCTGAAACCAGGCAAACCGATGCAGGTATGCCTGAAAGAGTTTGTAATCATTGTAGTTGTGTATTTTACTTCACAGTTGTTATATTATTATCTCACAACTGCACAAAAAAGCGAATGGATAATTTTCATCAATATTCTTTTGAAAATTAAGTTATTATCAGCAATACACACTTAAATCGTTCCTGTTAAGTAAAGAAAAGAAAATTATTTCCATCTTTTTTTTAAGAACGCTTCTTTTTTTTTTGTAAAAATGCGTTTTATTTGAAAGCAACACCAAATAGGAAACAAGAACAGTATGGAATGAGATGAGAAAATTTGACTAGGAAGAACAGGATACTAAGATCAGTGGTGCTGCAATAAAATAACTTCGGACCAATTACCAGACGAGCAGAAAAAACTGTCTAGATATCAGAAATCTTTGAGTGTTAAAAGCGGATAGATTACTTGGAATTTAACAGCACCATGCATTGATATTTTATGCAGAGTTTGTTACCATTGATTGGTACGTCATCTGTGCTATTATATATACTGTGCAGAACCACATTGTACGAGACATTTTAGAGGATCCTAACTGCATATTATCTATCTGATAAAATCTAGATGAATAGTGTATTACCTATTAATACCTATATAATAAAGCAGTCTAAAGCACAAGCATTCGCTTTTTTTGAAAGTGTTGTGTGGTGGTAATATTTGCCTTGAGGTTTTGATACAAGCGCTCAGTTTCTACGATCGCACCATGCAAGTGGATGTGGACACCGTTGACGGAAAACCCGTCCAAGGGAATAGTCGATTCATCTGCCGCATTACGCTGGACAATAATAGTAAGCATGTGCTGGCGACTTGTACTAACCAAAAAATTAATGTTATCTTTTTCTTTTTCTTTTTGTTCTGTTTGAAAATCAAAAGAAAAAGTAAAGGAGAGTTAAAGGAAAAATGCAGTACGGTTACAGCAGGTCGTTATTACATGTTTTGTTTCGTGTGCTAAGAGCAGTTTTAAAACTTTCCTCATCTTTTTTAAATAACAGCAACGAAAGGTTAAACCGAATAGTTGCTTATCTCATGAAGCTTTTTTGGGGTTTTTATGGTCAATATATTTGTTTTGGGAACATTTTTTTTTCCAATGTATATGGGAGAATAGTTGCATGACTGTCAGGAAATGTTCTGCATCTTACATTAGATTTATGACTAGTAAAAAAAAATTACCGAAACTAGTTAACAGGACATACGAATACTTCTGATGTTGTAACGTTGCTAAAAAAAATACAGAAAAAAACTTCCAGAATACTAACAGAGTCCATATTTAATCTTCAGTAGAAGTTTATAAGATTAATCAGGATCAGTCTCATAGTACGTAAGATTTTAATTGTCAGTTTAAATGAGCTAAGTATTATGTGCATAGGGGTAGTTGAGCTTGGATTAGCAATGTTAACATAACCAATTAATAAGTTTTCAGAAACGATTATTGGTCCGCCTCAGGACAACAAACAAAAAGCCAAAGATTCTGCATGCGAAAAAGTGCTTTTGGAAGAACTTGATCTGACTATGCCATCGGAAGATAATAGAGTGAAGCGGGCAGCTGCTGTTCTTTCTCCCCCATACGCTTTACATCAGCTGATGTTGAAGCAAAATGTAAGTTCAGATTTTTTTCAGTCATATAAAATATTACTAAATGTACACGTTTTTGGACTGTTAATAGTCTGGTTCCTTAGTTTAGGGTCATGCGGAAGCTAGCAAGCCTAGACAGTAGAAGAATAGTAAAAAACAGAAAAACTTGGATAAAATAATAAAAAGGCCTTATTCTTACAAGGACTGAAATTAATAGTGTTTACTGAAAAATATTGGCCCATTCTCAGCAAATTTCAGTTTCTTTTTTCAATTCATCAAGATTTTTTTTCTTTAAATTTCTTTTCTGCCCTAACAAAACGAGCACCTGTGTCGAATTTAGCCATTCAGCTGGTCGCAAGACTCATTAGATACCTTTGAATTTAGACTTTTTCAAGCAGTGAGTTCAAGTCATAGAATTTTTTTATTCTTTTGTTGAAACGTCACAGTAAAAGGTTTTAACAGGCAAATATTACAGTTGAGTAGCCTCCACTGCATTTAGGTGGTATATTCTTACGGTAAGTATCCGATTAATATGTTTTAATTCATTTGAAAAGTGATTATTGACTTTAAATTAACTGCATGTGCAGCGTAAGAAGAATCCAGATATAGTATATGAAGAACCACAAGATATCAGCGAAGCACCCAATAAGCCACCCTTGTTCAAATGTATTTTGACGGTAAATGGAACAGACAGGTTTGAAGGTGTTGGACAATCGAAAAAAACTGCTAAAAGTGCTGCTGCTGAGCAAGCATTGACTAAATTATTTAAGGTTTGCTTTTGAATTCATTTATGGAAATCTGTAAAACAAAGTTGTTTTTTAATGGCTGGAAATGTAAATCCAGTGATTCATACCTTCGGGATCTCAATTTCAACTTATATTTTGAATAAGTTATGTTTAGGGATATTGAAAATTCCAAGTGCAGCAAGTTTAGGGGTAAGTAGTGTGAGTGTAGAGCTGAGCAGTAAAAAATCTTCACCAAGTCAGAGATAAAATAAATGACAGGCAGCGGGAAATTTCCACCTTGAAATTTGTTTGCCTTTTATTTAAACCATTTTTTGCATTGTCATCCTATAGTTTATTTGCAGTTCGATCTATGTGCTGAAAATGCAATTCAAATGATATCAATGAAGAAATCAAAGAACGAAGAAGATGTACTTTTTTGTAATGAAATCTGCACCTTTGTCCGCCAGGAGTATGAAGGAATATGCCATCAGCAAGCATGTCCTATAACTACACATATTTCTGCGTATGTTTCTTCCATATCCTATGTAGAATACCCAAAATTGGTTTGGACGGTAACCTTTTCAAGCGAAACTGAAATTATTTTCAGCTTTGTGCTAATTGCTCCAGATGGTGAAAAGCAGTTGATTGCGCTTGGAGCAGGTCGCAATGCCGTTATTGACGGTCAAATTTTAATTAATGCTCAAGGCAATGTGCTTATTCATATGCAAAGTAAAAGTTTTTACTCACTGGTTTGTTCCATTTCAGTTCCTTTTAATTACATGGAACTATATTCGTTTGAAAATTTTCAAGTTAATGCAAGTATTTTATCACCATATGTAAATCCTGAATTTATTTAGGCACTGTCTTAGCACGTCGTGCATTTCTTCTCTATCTACATGGTCAGATTAAAAACTACAGTGCAGAAAATAGTGTTGTCGAACGTTGTCCAACTTCAAATAAATTCCGTCTCAAGGTCTGCTTACATTTTCGGATGCGTTTCATGGACGTGATGCATATGGTCGACTTATTCAAGTTGACTTTCTAGTGATAGCTAAAATTTGTCTCTTTTCATGTTTCTTCATTTATAGTGCAGGAAAAAGATCATAATTGCTTGAATTATATACCACAGTTTACTGAAATGCAAAATACAATTTAGTAGCAGTTCAACAATATTTCACTCATTCAACAGCACCAATCGGTACTGCTAATAATTATTTTTCTTTCTGGTATTTAATAGTTGTTCTTGCTGAGAACATTCTCTATAAATAATTACCCATCAATTTCAGACGGGTTACCAAGTTGTGCTGTATGCATCTTTCCCACCAAATTTGCGTACTGGTGGTGAAGTGCAAAAGCTGTCGTGCTATATGGGAGGTGCACGGTTGGAAGACCCTCCCGAAATTCAGCAAACTTTCGCAGATATCGGGACTTCTGGGCATGTTTACGTGATGAGCTTGGCCGATAAAATGTTGAAGTGGAATTATTCAGGTTTGTTTTATATATTGTTTTAAGGAACTTTATAGCAACAGTTTACTTATTCAGAGTGTATAATGAAAGCGAACACTGCAGTTTTTCAAATTTCGAACTAACTCATCAATAGCCTCAGAAAATAAAACCTCTGATTTTCCTTTCTGTATCTGCAGTTATATTTTAAAGTTATGAAATTCTGAAATTTTGTCGGAATTAAAGATTTATACTTTCGATTGCTTTTGTTCACAGAGTTTAGTTTTGTAAAAAAAAAAAATATTCTCAGCGACATATCCTTAATTATCGATCCTAGCATGATGTGTTCAGGACTACAAGGAGCACTTCTTTCGCATCTCTTAGAACCGCTATTCATCACCCACCTCTTCATTGGTACACCGTCCAATGATAAAGCGGTTGCCCACGCTGTTCTATTCCGATTTGGTGATATGCGTCGAGGTGAACTTGTAGTGAAATCTTCTCAAGCGGGTGTACTGCCTCACGGAGAAATGTATCATAATTGGGTTTCTGGAATAGGTATTGTTTATTTCTTTATTCTTTTGTTAAGTTTAGTCATTTTCCGTAATCCTACCTATTTCTTATTGCAGATTGAAAAAACTTTATTGAAGTTCTGAATTTTAATACTATATCCGCGAAAGCATGCAAGCCTATGTTGTTCTTGTAATGTTACACATCCTACCTACATTTGAACGATGAATATCAAATAGAACTTGCTAAATTAAATCCTTATTTATAATTTATTGTGACTCGAGCATGCCATTTTCAAAATACATTTTATTTACAATTTGTGATAGCTTCGCAATATGGAAGTTTTTGTGTTCCTTTTTTTCTTCATATTAAATTGGATTTGTCGATTGCTTACATGGGACGCTCCACACTGGAAATTTTTTATCATTCAGAATTGTCTTGCATTTATTGACAATGTAGAATAGCTTTTATTTTTAGGAACTGTTGAACGTCTGGATCCATTTACTGGTCGGACAGTAACTGGTTCACCATCACGTCTTTGTAAATCAGAATTATATGAAAGCTGGGCACGTGTAATGGCTGCAGTTAACACGGATGGGTACAAACCTGTATGGAGTTGTGCAGAGGCAAAACAGAATGAAGGAATGTATCAACAGGCATTGCGAGCATTCCATTTACAGCTACGTGAAAATGGTTTAGGCACATGGCAACGTAAAGATTCACAGGTTGACGGTTTCCAGTTGGCCTCTTTTGATGAATAATTGTTTTGTATGATTTGTTTTGATGTTATTGTTGGAATATTCAATGTTTTTGTAAAGATATTTGTTAATTCACTTACTGTGTCTTTTCTTATTTTTCTCGTGATCTTTTTGACCAAATTTTATGAAATATTATGTACTCAGATCTGTGACTGATATCAATTAGGTGTACGTGGGGATAGTGCTAATGTTTGAACATTATTTAAATTATTATTTGCAATTTTTTCGAAGATTTTTTTCTATTATTTAATTTTAGGTTAATTCGTTTTACCATCCCCCAAGAAATAAGGGTTGGAATAAAATATCCCCGTTCGTTTTATTTCAAAGCTTTATTTTTCCAATGTTATAACATTAGTTATATAAAAAGTATATATACAAGTAATACAGTTTACTATTTGGAATATTTCAATTCTGTAATTCTATATATAAAGTTAGTGTGAGCTGATTTTCTCTCGGACTGCTTTCTAGTCCTTACAAATCTTTCCCTCTATTCCAGGCTCACCTGTTTCCATTCTGAATAGACATGGGTTTTTTCAATCCAGTTTAGAAATTAGCATAATATTGCAGGTAGGCGCATGCACAAATTTGGTTTTTTTTTTTCAGCTATAGTATAGTTTTGTATAACAGTCGAATTGCTTATTATTTTAATTATTTCATTTTTTTTTCAAGCTTAGAGTTGTGCTTATAATGATTGTATATGCCGGTAGCCGGTCTAAACTCAAAGGAAAGTATTAGATTCGGATCTCTCTTGTTTAACTGCTAATAAATTTTTGTTATAAAGGCATCGTCTTTTTACATGGAATAACAATGCTTTAGTTAAAACCTGCCACAAATCTTCCTTGAAATCACTAAATCATTACTTATTGCACTTTTTATTTCCTTATACTGCCGTCGTTGCAGAAAATATTCGATACATTCAGATTTATAAATTTGCTATTCCTATAACACTTGCAACCTTTCCATCACGCAATTTGTGGATCAATTTCAATAAGTAGTTCGATTATTTTAAGTTCTATCAATATTACGGAAGGATTATTGAAGCAGAACGCGGGAAGATCATGTCGAACTTTGCTTTAATCATGTTCTGGAGAATCTACTTTTTTTTAATCGTTAATCATATGTTAGGTTGGTAAAATGCGTGGTGAGCAGTAATTTTTAATCACTAGTTTCCTGTCAACTTCAGCTATGTCGGCATCATGTTTTCGTAAGCTTAATTAATTATGATTGATTGATCATCATAGAACCAAAGTTTTATGAATCTTTAAAATTTTATGTTTACAACTATACCTCGATTATTAATTAAATTAGATTCGGAAATTTTACTTTTTGTTATGTATGATTAGCTGCTTAAATTTATCTGTTACTTTTTTCTTTTTATTTCTTTTTCTTCGTTTTTTTTCTTTTTTTACACAGTTTTTGAAATTCTTTTTTCCCGAAAAGATTTTCGTAATAGATTATCAGCCAATAATACGGTTATATTATGTTTTTTTTTTTTCTTTTTTTCTTATCATTCATTATCATCTCCTGCTCATCACATCAATTTTAGTTGGTGAAATTTTAATTTTGGAAAAAAAAGTTGCAAAAAACTGCATTATTTTGTTTTCCAGTAATTTTACGATATTTTATGACCAAATAATATTGCATTCTTTCGAAAAAAGAAAAAGAAAAGGAACTACACTGGGGAAGAAGTTTGATTAAATTAAATTTCCAATAAATACATTGCAAATTTTCTTTTAAATCAATTTTCCTGTAAATCTCATTTTATTGACTATTGCACTTCTTCCTTTTTTCCAAAATTTTTTGAATCAAATCACATTTTCTTGCAATTATACATGTTTTGATATATATCCATGGGTATGCGTATGTGTCTGTACAAATAAATATATATGAAAAATATGTGTTTGTAAATAACTATTATACAATTGATGCTACCTGCACGGTGCTGGCGACGTTCTTTTCTTTTTTTATGACATTTTAGTGGGAGATGTGAGAGACTTCATTTTCTTTCACCATTCCCAATGATTGCTACTTATTGTTGCTAGTATCCTCGGTTAATGATAATAATATCATATATTTTTAT
>PQVD01001699.1:0-13738 GCA_003012265.1 Setaria equina
TAATTGTAGCACTCGATATGAAAAAAATAATATCAATTCTTCCAGATTATCATTAAGATCATAATATGTTAAATATTTCAACCAAAAATTACAGCTATTGGTCTGTGCATAATCCTTCTTAATGTCACTGAATCACTAATTTGGGTATTATCGATAGAAAGAATTATATCACCGACGAATATCACATTAGCTGATGCTCCATATGGATCAACATACACTACCTGAAAAGAAACAATACTTTTAAAATGTACCTATTTTTTTTTTCACATTTTCAGCAAACTTTTCAATCATTTTATGATATTTTGCATATATCATCTCATCTTATCCGGACGAGAAACTTCTCAATATTTCTCAAAAAAAAATTAAAATTTCAAATCGTAAAAATTGAATAAAGTTAAAATGGCATACTTTTCGTGTAGTTTTGTGAATTCTGATACCGAAAGGTTTGCTTAAAATTATTGTTTCCTAAATATATCCAGAAAGTTTAAAACTTGAAAATTTAAAAAATGCTACTGCAATCAAACTTCCCTCCCATATTATTTCCATATGTTACATATGTATCATGGTATATTAAGGGTTAGGATTATCAGCATCACTATCGTAACTTTATCATGATTTAGTTCATGCAACTCATCATCATTCATGCATACAAATAAATTAGAATCAGTTGAATCAGTTCCAGAATTATATTCCTATCATTCTCTGTCATTTTCTGATTAAAAAAAAAAAACCATTGAATCCTGATAGCTAACACACTATTCAGTAAGATAACAAAATACAGGAAACGGAAAAGCAAACTTCCGATAGTTCCCGAGAATGCCATGATACTGAACATTTTTGCTTATTGCCATTCATTCAGCAAACAACAGCAGCAGTGATGCTTGACATTATATTCCGATTGTTTTATAGTTTCTATCATTGTATTGAATTTCAATGCAAATTTATAATAAAACAAAAACATTTCACACACTTATCCATAATAGCTTTTTCCTTTTTTTTTCCATCTTATCAAAAATGGAATTCTGTCAACAGTGTAATGATGTTGCTTTCCGGAATGGATAACGGTAAGTAAATGTCTTTCTCAAACAAACTGTTCCAAGAGATGAATGAAATCACTGATCTTGTATCTTCCTAAAATTTCTACCACTTCAGCTAACATCAGAAGCTAAAGTGAACCACAAATGTGATGGAACATGAAGCAAAGTTAGCACACCTAAGCTTATAGCTGAATGATCCTGATAGATACTCACTCCAGCATTACACATCTGTACGTTGAATCCGAAAGTATGAAAGCATCGAACTTTGTTAATTGTATGTTATCATCTATCTTATTCCATAAGGTCACGTGTTGACCCATTTCATAGCATCATTATCATCGTTCATTAGCCACAACTAACATTAGACACATTTCAAATGCGTTTTAGACAAACGATATCCCAACTCTTATGCTTCTTATAAACAGAGTAAAACTATTTTTCTCAAAATTTTGACGAAGAATTTTCGACAATTGTTCAGTTCGTTCATTCAGCTAAGATAGTAGTGACCACCGGCTACATATCAGTAGTCCACTTTATCATACCGATAAGTCCCTCTCTCTCTCGCTCTCTCTCTCTCCCTCTCTCTCTCCTGTCACCGTATCATTCATCATCCGTTCGTAACTACTTCTTTCATCATCTCTTCCGAATTTCGCCATTGCTGAAGTCCTCGTCCAACCGATACTGATACCGTCGCGGACGCTGACAGCATCCCTCACGAACCACATACCATTCTTAATATGGACATGCATACAGACAGACAGTGGATGGATTGAATGGGTGCTATGATGAAATATCGGTGACGAAACGTGTCGCAGGAGCAGTTTGGAGTATCGCGGGATGCGAAAGAGCCTTCAGTATTTACGTATCTTCAGCGTGCACGTTATCCATCACTTTGAGCCTCATATTGCTTCTTTATTGACGTCATTTTAGCGCACTCAGCAGCCTCTGTGCACTCTTTGGGCCTCTTCCTCAGCTAGTGCAGCGATATGTATACATATTATACATATATCGACTCCCTTTTCCCTATTTTCTCACCTGTAAAGCATCATTTCTTCCAAACTACACTTATTGTTTACCTCAATGATCCTCACTGTTATCATTTATCATCTCTCTTATCGCCTTTATCACATTGTTATGTGCAGTGTCTTCATGCATTCTCTTTCCTCTCATATACTCCATTTCTTGTCATAAAATTAACAATTTCAATAATTTCTATTTACATAAAAGACTGCTATTGCACAAGCATGCAACATGCACATATATATATATATATATAATTGTCACTGATCGTATGATTAGATCATCTCTGGTCGATTAAACAATAGATGCAAAATAATGAATTTCGCAACATTCTTACTAACAGTATTTGAATATTGTGCAATTTTGTTTCATCAAATCTTTGTAAATTGTTTGCAGTTCGTACATGTTGTTACATTTAGCAGCACAAATCGCTTTCATTTTCTTTACGTAATATGGTAATTACAGGCATTACTGGTACTTGTAAACATTTCTCATATTGGTATTATTATTATTATTAAATCATATTTAAAATGAATTACTAAAAGAATCAAAGCATTCAAATTTTGCCGTTACAATACAAATAGCCTTCCAAAAACTGTACGGGTACGACGCTCACGGTAAGGCTTTTTTTTTTTTTTTTTTTTTTTTTTTTTTTTTTTTTTTTTATTTTTTTACTTCAAAAAACTTTAAAAAAAAAACGCTCACGGTAAGGTTTTTTTTTTTTTTTTCATCATTTCATTTCTGAAAATTAAACAAATAAATAATGTTGAGAAGCAGTGCAGTATTGATTTTATGATTTTTCGCCGATTTAAATGATAGAAAATTTTACTGCTGTAAACTTGTAACTGAAGTTTGATTTATTCTCATCTTATGAATCTAGTTAACGATGGAACTTAACTTATGAGGCATTTTCAGTGTACAATTTATTCCATTATATTTACGTCTAGAGAAGATTTAGTTATGCAATAGAAAGATCCATCACATTACCGTTCGCTAGAAAACTGACTTTAGTTTCATGAAGTAATATTTGAATGATGTTAAACTAAACTTTTGTATTAGTGTTTAAACTGTGATTCCTGTATGACCCGTGTTAAATTACCATCGTTCATAAATTCACATGAAAATATTTTAACTTTTTTTTCCTTTTTTTTTTTTGGTGAAATTTCTTGAAGCCTATATTTCTCTGACAAAGTAATTACAAATTTTCAGCCAATTCTTCTTGATACCAATGTATCCTGTCGATGAATGTACCTCGTCGTCGATTTCAGCATCTCATAAAGCATCCTCACCTAATAGTGATATGACAGTTGCACGAAGTAATGATGCATTAAGCAGAAAACGTGCAGCAGCACGACGTCTTCCACGGATTATGCTACAACCAGGCACCCAGCAAGGAGATGATCCGATAAATACTCTCGCCACAAATGATTACGCTCAGGGTATTTTAATGTTTACATCAGTGTATCGTACAAACTGTTTGCTTCCCACAGTACTAGAATCAGTAGTACTTCAGTTGGCCTCAGAAATATATTTTATTGGTTTGATGAAAGTCTTGGGAATTGCATGATTTTTAATGGTTATGGTATAATTTCTTCCTCTTTAAATCCATTACTTTATTATTTGAGGGTTCCCAAAAATTTGCCTTTATTGTCATTTTAGTCGTAGCTTTCTTCCAAAGTAAATGTTTTGATATTTATTTTCATTAAGTAAATCAAGTTAGCAATTCAAAAAGTAACTTCGGCATAATATTTAGTTCCTGTTATACCATATATGATACTCAGCTTGTTTCCTAACGTTCTTGCCTTTTGCTTACGCACCATTTAAGTTCTTCTGAAAGAAGGACCAATCAGTATGCATCTGATACTTACCGGAATTCCGGTAAGTTTAGCATCATGAAACTGTTGGTAGTGTTTTCACAATTCGAGTTTCTTTGATTGTGTAACTTCGCATTCAAATCCTGCATCGGTGTAAATCATAGCTGGGTAAAATGGTCATTTGAAATAAAATTTTATCGCTTAGAACAAATTTCAATTAGAAACAGAAATTTTGTGTCTGGAAAATGAAAACTTCAACTATGGAATGCAGAAACTAAGCAAAAAAAATGGGAGAAGTAGATCATGAAACTTGGACAGCACTGAAATAAATGTTCTCTTTTCCAAACTGCCCGTTTGTTAGAAACTCTTCTATCAGTTCTAGTTTGCGAAAATAATTGCAGTTTATCTATTCACAAGAATCTTGTTTGTTACAGTTTCGCTAAATAGGATTTTAAAGTAGAATTCATAAGTCCCGGAGTTCTTTCAGAGGATAATGGTAGTGATGCGAAAAAACGTTCGCTAGATGTTGGAGCAGTTCACGGCGACCACTTTACATTGTCAGAACTAAGTGACAGTCAGTCAAAAAGTCCAGTTTGTTATGCTAAGGATTCCGCTAAGGTTGGTGAAAGACTTCCAATGTTATCTATAACTAGCTACCATGCAAAATCGTTTTCAAAAAAAAGCAGTGTTGTAAACTTTGATACCACTTGTTTCAGGGTCATCGATCATGGCCAGAAGTAAATAACACTGTGGTTTGTGGCTATCAGTTAGTTGGTGCTGGGAAAGAATTTATAGCGTATCATATCGAAAAAAAGATTGTTAAAACGTGTCAGGTTAGCATCAATTCCAAATGCATCTGAATTAGAACAAAGTTTTATCAGTCGGTTAAGGGACTGATGTGAAGGTTCTGCAGGAAGTCATTGAGAATTCGAATTTCTGCAAAATTCTCGATCCGAATATTTTTTTAGCTTATTGACAACGAGCAGTATATAAAACTGTTGACAATCGCAAATCGTCTAAATCAAGCCAAAAATTATTGGAAATATGAAGATCTGGAGGCGATGAGGTTTTTACTTTCCTTATTTAAAGTAGAAGGAATAAAATGTGGTCAGAGTTAGATGAAACATTCTTGACATTCTCCTTTAACTGTTTTTACCGAAATTTTCCTAAAGGCTAGTTGAATTTCACAACATTTATCCTAGTTTCATAATGTCCTCCCTTCCAGAGAATTTGTGCTGCCGTCAGGAACGGAAGTATGCATGGGTAATAATGGTCAGCGTTTCATGTTTTCCAATTGGCAGTATGGTACCCTACATAGTAAAGTTCAGGCGGGGAAAGTTAAGCTTTCGGAAAGTGAAGCATTTTTACTATTTTCCAAAATTGTCAGAGGAATCGCGTTTTGTCATGCTTGTGGGATTGTTGTACGTGACGTCAAGTTGCGAAAATTCGTCTTCACTGACAAGCAGATGCAAGTTTTTTTCTCTGCTAGAACTTCAGGATTTGTTCACTTTCTGTGATAAATTTTCTTCCATTAATAATGCAACCATACTTATTGGAGTCATCCAGATGATTTCAGGACACAGTTGAGATTACGAGATATATTTGATGTTTTTGTTTGTGAGAATATCAAAGATGATCGGTTGCTAGATAGACATAGCTGCCCAGCATATGTTGCCCCGGAAATATTGAAGGATTCTCTCGAGTACGCAGGGCGTCCAGCTGATATTTGGGCGCTAGGAGTCCTATTTTATGTTTTACTATTCGGAAGGTTTGTGTCTAAATTCAGTATACTAAGGTCAAGCTTTTATGTTTTTTTTTTTTGGACGGAGTAAGGATAATATCTGAAGACCAAACTATAGAACAGAAAAAGTGACATGTTGTCAGCTTATCGGTAACTTTTACAGTTATCCATTCAATGATGCAACACCCCAGAGGTTGTTTTATCGAATTCTAAAAGCGAAATTCAGCATCCCGGCACAGATCCCAATATCACAGACAGGTATGCATTATTATTTTTTTAAGGTGAATAATCTAGTAGTGCTGTTCCTTGGAAAGATTTACATATCTAAAAATTTTGAGACTTTACTTTTTTGCAGCACGTGCTTTAATTTTTGGTATGTTACGCAAAGAACCGTCGGAGCGTCCCACCGCTGAGCAGCTTCTTTATGTACCGTTGAATGAACAGTGTTTGGACGATCCTAACGTTATATCCTTCCGTTCCATTTTACCAGGTGTTTAAATTATTAAATCTTAACGCACGATCTACACGGGCGAAGATGTACGCTTTAAAATTTTATATTTCGGCTGACCCATCACTTTGGTTCATATATATGACATGCAGTTGCTAACACACCTGCTTAAGGTTGGTTAGAAATGTCATCTTCACGTGTTGCACTTCTTGGGGTAATCAGAAATCCTGCTTTTGAATTCGCACGACGAATTATGAAGGTAATTAGCTTTGCTGTCATAGTTTTTTTTTTCTTCAGAATCAGGTATATAATGATGACATTTGTCTGCATTTATCTGTATTGTATTTCAATTTTAATTTTATTTAATTCCATAGAGGTCGAATTTTTGTTTTTAAGAAGGTTCAGTGGGTAGTTCCTCGAAGTTATGTTTTAGTTGCTATTTTTTAGTATGGCATGAAAAGATCGAAAACAATAATGGTGGCAGTTTTTTTTTTTTCTTTTTTCTTTTAAGATAAACAATGAAAATGACGATCAGGTAGTCCCAACAGCCTCGTCCACAGTACGCAGCGTGCAACAACAACATTTGCAAATAATGCGCGACATCATATCCGATTCATCTGCAGTCACAGCAGTCGCTGATGAGAGTTCTGACGAGCCATCGGCATATCTTTCACATTCTCCTACTATCATTGCTGTTACCACTACTGTTGCTGGTAATGCAACTTCTACATCTACTACCGGATAGCGTCAGTGTTGTGATGTACTGTATCAGAAGTTTTTGTTTCTCCTGATATTTCAAATTAAAATCACTCATTTTTTTCAAAGCTTATTATTTTTAATATCTTGATGAATTCATGTTTTTGTTTTATTTTGAAGTTTTGAAACTGATGAGATCAGTCGTTTGCAGCATGCAGTTTGCTACAAAATTGTTCCAATTTAAGACTGGATTGAGCCTGGAACACCTTTGCATACTTTCACTAAAGATAGCTGGGGTGTTTGAATGTTTTTCATCAAAAATGAGCGGTTGATCCTGTAAAACTGAGAAAGTAATCAGTGACTTAAATGGAGAGATCATAGAATTAGGCTCTTGAAAAGTTGGGAAATGCCTGTAAATTTGAAGTATTAGGCGATAGTTGTAGAGATGCTCGTCTTAACAGCACATTTATCATTTCATTTGCTAAAAATGAGTGTTTCTGATGAGCTTTATGTTATCTTACATTTTTTTGTTGTTTAAAGGTATTAGAATCTTTATACAGTGCATAATTTGAAATCCCACATTGTCTCTAAAACCAAATGATTCAATGTAGAGTTGCTACTTCATTTATTAATCCCTAATTGCTTCTTGACTAAGTCATCGTTTAGTCTTGTAATTTAATTGGACATGTTGAACCAAATTCCTATTTGAATATTAGAGTAATTCATTGAAGGGCGAATTTTTTATGCTTGAATTATTTTTCTGAATCTTGCAACTTCCAGTAATGGTTCTGGAGAATCTAGGTTTTACGGCAATCGATGGTATAAAGTGTTAGCTTTCATATGAAAATTCCGTATCATTTGACTGTTTTTTTTTTGTTTTGTTTTTTTTAAAGTTATTTTGACAAAGACAGGGACATTGTTACTACTCGTTTTACATTAAGCCCATGGTTCTTTATCATTCGAAAAACTGTTGTCCTTGATATGAATTACTTTTCCATCTCTGTTATTTCAGCAGGTCTTATACAGTTCTCAATAATAAAAATGGATGTTCTGTACACATTTATATTTTAGCCTTTCATTTGCTACATTCATATTCTATTCTGTTGTGATAGCTGTGTGTATTAAAGTATGCATTCTCGACCATCTCCTTCATCTCATTTAACGACATCCATTTACCCAACACAATTCGCTTAGTTGGAGATATCTCCAAAAAACTGGTTTTAATTTTTTTTTTTCTTTTTTCTTCCCATCACTAATTTTTATGGTTACTCTACTTTTCGCTACCTTCATATTCGAAAAGATCTTTCAATTTAATACAGTATGTTATTATGGATGTTGCAACAAATTCATTAACATACTGCTCTATGTACAAGCGCAGTCCTTGTGTATAGCCTATGGCATGAGTTTTAGTTTTGTTACTACTGTAAGATATTGTACTATATTTGCTTATTTTAAAAGTCCAGTTCGATTATTTGCTGTGCATTTATTACATAAACATTATCAATGATATTAATTAGACAATACTTGCTCATCATTTTCTACATGATCTTTTTTAATGGACGACAAATTGCAGCAAGATGAATCGACGACATTCAACGATTATTTTAGAAGCAGCTGATGTGTAAAAATTTTAAGTAAGTCATATTAAGAAGTATAACTATTAAAAGGTGTGATTTCGAAAACTTCCGAACATGCTCCTGATGAATTAGGTCGCAAGTAAAGTTTCAGTGGTCTTTTATTGTGCTGCTGAAATTTTCATTTCTTTTACTTGTTCAAATCTTCATTGCTACTCATCCTTTTTTGTAAGATGTTTAACTATTAGTTTGTGGGAAGCCTCTTAAGAGCATAATGATAAAAAACTGTGCTAAGTAATATAACTGTAGCATAAGAATCACTATCTAAGCTAGATAATTCTACATCGTTATCAGATGTGATAACGGCATTAAGAAAAAAAAAAAATAAAGAACAAAAAAGAAAAGAAATAAATCGGCCAGAGGAATAATACTGATCCGACGTAAGAAATTAAGGAAGTATGTACAATTCAGAGAAAAATATAAAGCAGTATTGGTGAGTCCAGTTGGGGGACATTATTCTCCGGATTGAATAATTGCGTATATTTTGCAAAGCCTACAGAAACTTAATTTTTTTGGGTAGCTGGTTATGATGCTCTTCAGTCTCAAAAATATGGCCTAAATTCAGTCGTTGAAAATGAATAATCCAGTCGAAACAATCAATCAAAAAACAAGTTAACACATTCCATCATCATCATTATCATCAACAACATCAATCGAGATGATTTTATATCGCAATAAATGAATTTATATTTTCCAAATGTTTGGAAATTTGCAGCATTATTTTACCTATAATAATCTAGGGAGAGTTACAAATGAAGAGTGATCATAAACAAAAAAAAAAAAAAAGATTATATATATATAGCATAAACTGTAATTGAGGACAATATTCTATCACAAAGAATTTAACATTAGAAATGGGAAAAGGCCATAAATGTTGAACTAAAAATGTCTATATGGTTGAAGTAATGGGGTAGGCAGTTTAGTTCTTATCAGCATATATAGCAATTAAGCAAACTTCCTTCCCATAAAATATACTTTAGCCAGGAGTTATAAACTTGAACAATCAATGATACTGCTTTATCTTGAAAAAATATAGCTAGACAAATGAACAAACCCCACCTAGAACTAATCAAATATGCGCAGCTATTTGGTATTCCGAGACAGAGTGGTAGAATGCTGCAATGAATCGTTCCAATCCTGTCTGGAAAATTGCGGTTCAAAAGGTGCCAGCTTAGAAACGTGTTGAAAGTTTTAGGTGAGGTGGGAGTGGCGTTACGTAAGTTAGGGCGTGTAGGTTACGTGAGTTAGGACGTGTAGGTGATATCCTCTGGTCGTTGCTTGTTGGTTATTATTGTTATCCTTATCAGTGACATTTGTGTCACTAATGCTAATAAATAGGTGCTCATTACATATGGAATTTTGCACTGCGTATTAACGATTAGATTGAAATTTCCAGGAAATGGGACGGCGACCGGCAAGATGTTACCGTTATATCAAAAACAAACCATATCCGAAGTCTCGATTTTGTCGAGGAGTACCGGATCCGAAAATTCGTATCTTTGATTTAGGAAAGAAAAAAGCTACGGTGGATGAATTCCCTCTGTGTGTCCATTTAATGTCTAATGAACGAGAACATCTTTCTTCGGAAGCACTTGAGGTATAGCTTGCCGTAACTTTTGAATTTATGGCTATCTTCTGATTTTGTCTGAGGAACTGCAGAAGTTGAGCTTCTCTTTTAAGACAACTTCAGGAAATTCTTATCTCTACATCCGATTCTGTGTGATTTTTTTTTTCTTCCTTTCTCATTCACATAACGATGAGTGAGGGAGGAGGGGGAATTGTTTTAGAACTAGAAGAAGAATCCTATGTCCAAATTAAAACTTTCATCAACAGGATGGATTGTGGCAAAAGTCTCTGTGGAATTTTCAGGCAGCTCGTATTTGTGCCAATAAGTATATGGTGAAGAATTGTGGTAAAGACGGTTTCCATATGCGCGTACGCAAGCATCCATATCATGTTGTACGCATTAACAAAATGTTGTCATGTGCAGGTGCCGATCGTTTACAAACTGGAATGCGTGGAGCTTTTGGTAAACCTCAAGGCTTAGTTGCACGAGTTGATATCGGCGACATATTGATATCGATTCGAGTCAAAGAACAAGTTCGTTGTTTTCAGTAAGATAGCAAAAGCAATGCATCGTTTGACAATTTTTTATGGAAATGTAGCTAATTTGTTCAAAAGAACTTTTCATCTAGATTCTAAATGAGAAAAGTAAGTAGGAATTCATATGTCATTTGAATTGCACAACAGTATAATCCACTTTTATTTCAATATAATGAATACACTATGTTATTAGAAATTCCTAAAACTAAAACGACTATTTATTTCATTAGTACTATGTTTGTCATGGAAATTTAATAGCTGCTATTCAGCACGAAGAGCACGCAGTTGAAGCTTTTCGAAGGGCAAAATTCAAGTTCCCCGGACGTCAGCTAGTGGTAGTATCTAGGAAATGGGGCTTTACAAAGTGGGACAAAGGCGATTATGAGAAGATGCGTGGTGAAGGAAGGTTGGTACCAGATGGTGCAACATGTAAACTTGTACGAGAACATGGTCCACTGTCAAAGTGGGTTCATAATCCCATCTAAAAGTTGTTGTATTCTCATTTATGTCATTGAATAAACATCGTTTATTGTTATCGTCAGTGTGGCAGTCGAGATCAGTGCTCAGTGCGTACGAGCCGAGCTTGATCAGAAAATCATAGATTATGTAAAGAATTTCATCAAGAATACAGATTTAATAGTGCACAGATAGCTATGCATTAATAAATCTTAGAACAAATCTATACATTGGGTAAGGAGTTAAATTAGGTGTAATACTATTGTACTGAGCAAAACCTACGTTGCACCTTGTTTTGCATCTATGAATAATATTCGTTGTATAGCTTTGTGGTTATACATTTTAGATGCATGGTGATTTATCTATACGTACATCTGTAGATAACTTTTGATACGTTGCAATTTTCATTTGTTTTTGTGAACGTGCTTGAGCATTGTCTCATCATAATCACTGCAGATTCCTATTTCCTTTGGTTCTTCTTTGGAAATGGTAGCATGTTTTGTGGATGGAGAACGAGTTTGTTTCGTTAGACTTGTCACAGGTTTCGGTAGTCTCGTACTTTTTAGAATCATTAGCTATAAGTAGAAAAACTGATTAGGTAAATGGATAAATAAATTTCTCAAACGTTATCTTACCGTCTTGAAATTTTTTTTTCATGCGGACTCGGAATTAAATGTAGGTAATTTTCATTGTAACGTGTCCATGATGATAATTCGGGGTATCTCTAGTCGTTTCAGGAAAATCTTTGATTTTGTGAAATTACCGTACCTGTTTCTGCGCAATATTTTGCACATCTTCAGGCATTTCAACATGCGTATCAGCTTCAACTCCCGTTTGAACTAGTATCCGTATCTGAAATTTCAGATACCTCATTTTAGAATGGTAATTTTTTTACTGAGCTATTTAGTTTAGTAGCAGCAGATTTGAATGTGACGAATTATTTTCATTAAAGAGAAAGACATTTACTTATCTGAAACTGTTCTAATTAATTTTAATCAAATCCAGCAGCTGTTTGGATTTCCTTTAATAGAACGAGTATTTTAACTCAATTTTTCCGTACAAAAGATAATTGACTCCAGCAATTTTATGCATTAAAGTAAACTTTCGTCTTGTCAAATCTTTTGCTTGCTTTTGTTTAATGCTTTTCAATTTCACCTGTCCATTTGTATCAAATCCATGTCTTATCCAGAAAGCTAACATCGTTTTACTTGTAACATGTTGATCGTTTATTTCTCTGGAATTATATCATTCCATTACAATTTTAGCTATTAGCTACAAGTTCTTTCTGGGATGCTCTTTTTAAACAAATGCTTTCTTGCCTGACTCAAATCAGTTGCATTTTTTTTTTTTTCTCTTTAACAAAGCAGTCTGAAAACAAGCCACAAAATGAATCTCTTATCACAAACTACTCGAAATGAAATATTATTCTTAGCTAAATATGATAATTATGACTAATTCCTATACAAATTTGATCAAATTTATAATAATTATAACTAATTCCTACACAAATTTAATCAGATTTATCTTCTTAACAATTACCACCCGATAAATCACATTGTAAAATCTGTTTTCTAAAATTTAAAATTCAGTTTCAATACAATAATTTGGAATTCGATAATTAATTAGCTTTTGAACAGACAAATTAACTTGATAATATCGCCCGGTTTCAGATGTACAGAAGCCAGGCTTCCCGGTATAACACTTGCTACTTGTAGCTGCTCCTTATTGTCATATTTCACAGATAAACCAAGTTCCTGACCTAAATCCATATCCGGAAATGGTTCTATTCGAATTTGTACCTAAAAATTCCCAACCAGCAGTTACATGAAATGATTAAAATACAATTTTAGAATGGAAATATTTTAACAGTACGATGATTTTCCTCGTGACTGTTCATGCTGCATTACAAAGATTTTCCTGCTACACTTTCTCACTTTTAGCTAAATCAACAAATATCATATAAATCGAAATAGCACACCATATAAACTTCAACAGCTCGCAGTACCTTCATCGAACTACCTTTCTCAATTGTTAGTGTTTCCACCGTTGTAATCATATGTTTGCAACATGAAAACGCACAACGTTTCAATGTAACACTCACTTCCTGCCAGTAAGTTAAAATTGAAATTTAAGTTGAAGTTGAAGTTAAGGTCGGAGTTACATCAGAACTTCAAGGATGGCAAAGAATTGAAAGGAAATAAATTAGCATAAAACAAACCACTTGCTATTATCATTGAAGTCAGTTTAAATTTAAATTTAAACTTAAAAAATTCAAGAAATTTAAATAATCTTGCTTTTTTTTCTCTCTCTCAAAAAAAAAACTACAATTTAAATAATCTCAAAAAATCCGCTTCATTCTTGCAATGAAATATGTGAGAAAGAAAGATAAAATAGATCTAACTATAATAAAATAAATTTGTGAAAAAATGCGCACACACTTTTCTGGATTTGGAAAGTTGTTGATTAAGATCTTTGATGGATTGCAATTTTTTATGATTTATCGCAGTGATTTTATCACCTACACCCACTTGTCCAACTGATGCACCAGGTGATTCCACTAATGTTACCTGGCACATTTTTTTTAATTTTAGCCAAGATTTTTTTTTTTTTTTTTTCTCAGCAAAAAATATAATTTGTATTTGGAACTGAAAGAAGTATAAATAGTTAGGAAATAGGTAAAGTAATATAAGAAAAGAAAAAATGGTAAACGAAGAATACGATATTTTTAGGGCCAAAATAAAGAGATAACAAATTTTTTGAAGTATTTTAATTGAAAAAAAAAAATTTTT
>PQVD01001701.1:0-58705 GCA_003012265.1 Setaria equina
AAAAAAAAAAATAAAAAAATAAATGGAAAAAAAAATAATTTAAGAAAATTATTTTGTATTTTTTTTTTTTTTTTTTTTTTTTTTTTTTTTTTTTTTTTTTTTTTTTTTTTTTTTGCTCTTATTAAGGTAACATTTTATTACAATAAAACGTGGACTTTTTTTTTTTATTTTTTTATGAGAAAAGAAAATAACAGGCAATATTAATTGGGATAAAAAAAGTCTCTTCCAGTATTTTCCTTGACAAAATTTGAAAAAGAAATTAAAATAATAATAATTTACTATTATTTCCATTTTTCATGTTTTATTTGTTTCATTTACTGGCAAACTGATGGATGCATCGTACATTATTATTTTACGAATAATATGTGCTGTTGAGTAGTGTTGTGTTTCGTTGGAATTATGGTCGAAGTTATTGAAAATTCAATAATAAACATGTAATTTTGAGAACTTTTATAATTTAATTTCTCATCAGATGTATTCAGACAGTCTTGCTGAAAAGATAGCACCTGTTTTAACGAAAAAGAACGAAATAATTTTAGCGAGTAAATATATATTCTAAAAAAGACTTTAAAAAAAATTGAAAAGCGATTTACATCAATTCCAGGTTTTGTTTCTAGTATTTAAATCGATACACTTTCATCATTTTTAAAATATATTTCTTAAGATTAGGCCATTTTTTAAAATACATCATTACATATATGACTATTTTATTTCAAATAATTCTAAATACTGAAATATTTGGAAATTTAGGCGACATTTTAAATCTTTATTTCTAGAATATACATGTTATGAAACGATGAATGAGGCTATTAGCTCAATTTTAATTTAATAATTCTTCTTCAAAAATTTAAAAATGCTATTTAAAATTACACGTCATGTTTGATGTGACAATTTTTTTCATTAAGTTAAGAATTGAAAAGCATTTTGCTATAATTTCAGTCAATGTTTTCAGTATTTCATTTTAATCTCGTTATGCAAATTTGTGAGTAAAATGATGCAAACCTGCTTGATGTACAAGGTGGTTTTTGGACACACTGAGAAGTCGAACAACATTGCCCACCACCACCACCAAAACAAGTTTCAATGGGCTTAACGATAACGATGAATTGTAACGCTAATTGTAGTAGCAATCGAGTACCATTTCGAATAGTATCTCCACCGTATCGTTTAGTTGCCATAGCAAGTTCCAGTTGTTGTTGTTCAAACAATAACAATAATAATGTGCTGGTAGTAACAACAATAACAATAATAACAGTAGTCCAATAAGAGCAACAAACAAACAAATAGCAGAAGCTGTAGGATGGATTCAAATCACCCAATTACTGAAACTAAGACGAACAAGAACCCTTTTCTAAGATGTGCCAACACCCATCGTTCTCTTAACCACCTGCTCAAATCCGGAATACCCCGAGGCACACCTTTTGGATAAAACCGCTCCGCCTTCCTGTCGTGACACTGACCGTTGATGATCATTTTGAGTGATAACAGTGATTACTGCTAATCATTGATCCTCACTCATCACTAATAACCTACCATGACAATTCTGTAATATCATACATTAAAAAGAATTTTTCAGTTATATTCCATCTTTTCTCTTTCTTTCTCTCTTTCTCCACTTTGTTATGCATTAATTGGTTAGTTTTTTGCCACTTACATTTTGTTAGCATTATAAAAATAAAAAATATATGAAGAATGAAAAAACAAAAACAAACAAAGTTGCAAAATTTGCTTCATATAGCCAATGTTTGAAACAAAATTAATTGATTTTCAGTCAATTTCAAAATATCACAAAATCAATTTTATTCAATTTCAAAAAAGAAAAAAACAAAACATTTTTCAATTTTCACTTCATTCAAAAAATCCGAACAAATATCTTTTCTTGAACTTGTTAATGACCTTAATTCTGCATAAATTTTGAAAAAAAAATCATAAATATTCCATTTTTTATATTTTAGCAAAAAAAATCATGCCAGTCTTCTTTTTCTTTTAAAAAAATTTCCTTTATTTATTATTTTTTTAATTAAAAAAAAAAAAAAACATTGTGCTTATAAAGTCATCACTAATGCCAATTGCACAATAAATTTTTAAAAGTTTTCTTAAAAAAATAAATGAAACAAAATAGAAACAAAAACAAATTTTTGGAAATAGAAGCATTGAAAAAAGAAGTAATTTAACCATCGCTGATTTATAATTTCTAAAGAAAGCTATAAATTAGTTTAATTTGCAATTTCTTTAGTTTTGTCATGCTGAATGCATGTTAACCTGTTTTATTTATCATTTCTTGTTTTTTTCCCTCGAAATGATTGATCGAGATTTGATAAAAGAGATCTCGAACTGATTAATTTTTTCATAATTCTGATTGCAGCTGCTTAGTATTCTGGAACAGCCAAGAGATTTTCTACTTCCTTTAATGTTTCAATGAACTACACATTGTGATGGTCTCATGGAAGACTTTTATTAGGCATAATTGTTTATTACTAATCATCGCTTATTTGAATCAAACATTATAGCTTCATAGCAAGATAGCAAAATTCGTTAATGAAATACCACGTACTTATGGCTCGTTTTCTTGGCTATACCACTTGGGTCAGGCGAAATAAGCATAAAAGTAATTAATATATTTTGATGTATTCATGAAAAATTAGATTACTTACAGAAATGACCTTAAATTAAATCTAATTTCAATGATTTTTAAAGTAGTTTAACTTGATTGAATGCTACGCAACAATAATAATTCCTTTAGTCGCTTTGATCAAGGACTAGTTTTTAAAGGTGAGTAACGAAAAAGTAATGATTAATATATTATTTTGTAAGTTCATGATTAGGTAAACTTTTTGCCTAGTTAATCTTCGACCACAGGTGACAATTTTTTATTATTTGAGCTAATTATCGGATGATGATAGATCAATTTCATTCATATACTAAACATTTTTTTTTTAAATGACATAACTATGTGTTAACAAATGCGAGCCGATCATCTTTAAGAACACCCAATTTTTCTTTTTTTTTGGTTGGAATTATCGAAATAAGAAAATTTATGAGATGAAGAAAGCAGCAATTAGCGGAATAGAATGCGGATGAAAGGAAAATGAGAGAGTGACACATTTGACGACGGGAAAAAAACCGGAAATGAGATTGGATTTTGAAAATCACGGAATATTCGGCAAAGTTCAAGAAAAAAGTGAACTTTTTTTTAAACTTTTAACATCGCACTTCAAAGGAAAATTTTTCATCTACTAATTAATGAGCGAATTTCGAATGAAAACAAACAATCGTTTTCTTCACACGCTACGGAATTTTATTTTTTGGCATTTGCTAAAGGCGAAAAATAATATAGACGTACAGAGATAGATAGAGAGATGGAGAAATCAGGAAAACTAGAAATGAAGGTGATAAGATGATAAAAGTTCTACTTTTAGTCTGCTTAAAATCTGAATTAAAATACTAACTAAATGATCAATTCTTATCCATGATTATCTATATCATGCATTTATCAGTAGGGGAATAATAGTACGAAAAACGAATAATTAATTTCACCACTAAATTTAAATTTTTTCTCTCTCACACATTTCTTATCAAATAAAATTTTTTTTTTAAGTTTTATTATAAAATGGTCACTTCAGGATAAGATATAGTTATCATAAAACTGTACGGTATGGAATTTTATTAGAAATTTTAATTCATTTTGCCTTTTTTCTTTTCTTTTCTCGTTTTCTTTGTGTGAATAATTTAATCATTATGTGGCATATTTTAGTTGGACAAATACTTTTGGCTTGACTTCTTTTTCAGTTTTTATTTTTATTTTTTCACTTACAAATTTATTGTTTGTTATAGAAAACTAAAAGAAAAAGAATCATTGCTTCCAACTTTGTGCCTTGCAATCGAATGAAAGTTTTTATAAAATTGGAAAATTTACAAAAACATGAGAAATAGAACAAAAATTGGTTACATTTTCAGTTTAAAATTTTATATTGCAAGTGAGCAATGTGTATTTTTTCACTATAAAATTAAGTAATAAAATTATAGCATATGAAATTTTAAACTGACAATTATCGGACCATTGGTTCCTTTGTGGCAGTTCACATAATTACTTATTTGGACTGAGAATGAATGCATTATTGAAATTTCATAGGGTTATTGAAATAAATTTATTTAAGTACTCTCATTATTTCTAAATTGTAATCAAAAGTAAAGTTCAGTATGAGACGATAAAATGAATGTTATTACAATGATGATAAAAAACTTCAATTTAAAATTTTATGTTACAAATAAGCAATATGGCTTTGAAAGTGACTAAATGAAATTTTCACAACAGAACTCATCTAGCAATGAAGAGAAGGAAGATGAGATGCTGAAAAAAGTTTGCTAAATGTTTAACATAATTTGCATGCTTAATCCAACTGTCTGACAAAAGCAAACAGTAGTTTCCTTCATTGATAAAATTTATGAAAAATTTCAAACCAATGATTTTTGCTTTGCTAAATGAACGAAAAAATTTAGATCGAAGAAAAGATTACCAGTTTCTCAAAACTATAAATAGTTATTATATCAATAATTTGTCAAAAAAATTTAATTTGTAAATTAATTTTGTATTTTCTCCATAATTTTGTCTGCATAATTCGTATAATATTCGCTTTCATCTTGCCTTTTCACGAAAACTATGCATGTGAACCGTATGAGAAATCCGGAAATATGGAACAAAATTATTATGAATAATTTGAATTGAATTTAGAAAAGAAGAATTAATGAGATGAAATGAAGTGAACAAACTTGTGTTGAAACTATCAGCAACATGTTGTACTTAATGAACAGTTTGTTAATTGCGATGATTGATTGGTAAATTTAAATCACATAGAGTTTGAAATTTCCTTTGCGTCTTTAATTTAAATTTAAATCCACCGAAAAAAATTTGCCAATACTTAATTTATTTGCATTCACTACTAATCTTTCCTTTTTTCATACGAAAGAGATTGGGAGTGAGAAAAATGGAGGTGACGGAGATGTAGGAGAATTATACGGTAACTAGAACTTGAAATACTTATCGATTGTATTAATTCAGTTTATCGCCATAATCATCATCGTTATAACCATCATCATATCATTATCACTATCGATATCATCATGAATAGATGATATCTTTTTCGCTACTAGTAAAAACAATTTATGTTTACATCAATTTCTGCTACTTTATTTCAAATTCAACGAACTGGAAATGCTTCTTTCTCTGACTTAAACTTATTTAGCAACATTAACCCAAGAAAACTGCACAAAAATTTTATGAAGTGCAAAATATCAGCAATCGAAATTTCTTCACGTTTCTGTTGATATTTCAAACAATTTAAAGTTTTAATCATAATAAACAGCTAACTGATAATTGATATTTGAAGATAGCAAAGCAAGAAAGTGATATGATAAAATTCAGACATTCTTAATTCATCTTAATATTAAATCTTCAGAGAAATACTACGATTCAATTGTTCCGAGTACTAATCATGCAATGAAATAAATTAAATTAATTTTAATTTGGTAGATATCATCAAATTATGGTAAAAAATGGAAATTTGATTTGATTTATTTAAATTGGATAATATGACACTCTGCAAACATTTTTTTTATGCTATAAAAAAATTTGTAAATGCGCGAAAATTTCTTAGCCATCGTTTTTTTTTTCCTTTTGCTGAATAATATCATCATGTTGGAATCTTCGATTATACAAGCATGGTTTATCCGGTTAATTTTGACATTTTCCTGAAAGAAATTTACACCAATCACATGCCACTTATCTGTTCAAAAAAACTGGATCATGATTCTTATCATGATTATTTCTATGATCAGGAATCATCATCTTTTGCCATTTTGTATTCAGTTAAATTTATTTATTTTAATAATACTTCACAGGCACGTACGCATAACACAAGTGTATTCATTTAATTTTCAATTCACACAATTTTCATAATATTCAAAAATCAGGACAAAAAGTATTTCTCGTAAACTTTATTGCACATATATAAACACAGCAATTACGATTCTTTTGTATCGAATATATACATGTTTTTCTCTTTTAAACTAATCATGGATAGAAAAAAGAAAGGGAAATTAAGATCCTTGTTTGACCTCTTTCTCCGTTTTTCTTTTTTGTTATAAAATATGCATGTTTTAAAAAAATTTTTATTTCTCAAAACAAAAAAGAAAGTGAAGGAAAAAATGGAAATACTTTTCAATGAATGTCAAGGAAAAATAATTTGTAAAACTAATGAATATAAAATGAATTATTCTCGTAATTCATTACTATCAAATGTTATTTTTCTTTTAAACGGAATTTGAACAACAGTATTCTTCCTGTGCTTTAATTTTAAAGCGATACATTTTACTTTATTCGGTTTATTTCATCAATTGTTCATATTTGTCACAACCAACAGTTGTGGTAAAAGAAAAAAAAAAAGAATACGAAAATGTATGCCACCCTAATTTACAACAACCGTATGTCAACTGTTTTATTCATACCTAAAAACTACAAACATCAGAACTTGTTCATAATACAGAGAACTCTGTATCTTATCCTATCACATCATAAGTATATTTTTATAGTAAAATAGGCAGAACAAAACTTCTCACATCACCTGTTCGTTGCATTCCTTTTATCATTACTGTTTCTACTACGTCACTGTTACTTCTACCACACACATCGCTTCAATTATACCATAAGCATGATTAATCACCGACAACAAGCTAATTTCTTCACAACCTTTTTTTTAATAATTAATTATCAAAGCTAAACTTTGATCCCTTATTGCTATTAGTGCTGCAGAGTGTAACTTACACTTGAAATTAAATGTGCAAGTGTCGAAATTTCGAGAAACAGGAATTTCAAACTCCAAAATAACTGCCTGACATCATGCTTGTACAAATCTTTATATCTAACGTACAATATTCACAATGTAGAGTTAAATATACATATGATGCATACTTGCATAAAGTCAATGTCTTCTGGGGGAAAAAACCTAAGACACAAACAGTGTACATTTCTTTTTCACTATGAAAAGAGAAATTCCTGATCTTCATACGAAGTATTTTCTTTCGCGCAAATTCAACCTGGTAAAATTGCACCGGCGTCTCCTTTAGATATGCAGCTAAACAAATCTCCACATGTAAACATCATAAACCATTTATCCTTCGCTAAGTTTCACAAGTAACGAATTAATCACAGAAGAAATTTGAGACAAAAAAAATAAACAAACTCAGTAATACAAAGAAGGATAAACGTTAACAAATGAATGTCTAAATCCATTCCCAAAAGAACGTTGCTAATTGTAAATTTCGCTTAACTATGAAAAACTGGAGACAAAGTAGGAGATAAAAACAGATAAGGAAGACTTTCATGAACATAAAAAGGAGAATTAAATAATACCAAAAAAGTTCCGAAAAAAAAATCCAGAATCATGAATTCCTCTGTGTTATCTTTTGATCTTTTCGAAACCATTCTCTTTTTTTTTTTCCTAAAGTTCCATTAAAAAAATTAAGCCGCCCATACTCTTTTCATATCTCCTATCCCTTAAATTTTTTTTAGCCCCACAATTGCTGAAAAACTTTTGATTAGTCAACTTCATCAACAGAATCATCACTTTTGTTTCTCCGATTTGCTTCCTCAGCATCTGCTTGCTGATCTAATCCTTTCGGTGCCACCAAACCATCATCATCGCTACCCTCTTCACCACTCAGTTCTTCAACAAGCGTTTCCATCATTTCCATCCGCTTCCTGATTTCTTCTTCATCCAAATCTGTCACCACTTTTGGCTGAAATTTCGCGAATCTAATTAAATGGAAGAAAAAGTACACTGCCAAAAACTCTTGAAATAACACTTTTACATTTCGGAACATTGCAATAAATGTTTAGTTCAACTATACATGCAGTACTTCCGAGCAATAACGATATGAATTAATCAATTTCACAAAGCCCTTAAAATATCTCCAAATAGTAGCATTTAATTTCGGATCAACCATTCCCCACCAAAATCTGACAAATTTTTAAAACACAATAATCAAAACTTACAGGCATAATCGTCTTGAAAGTTCCTTGATAAGATTCGATAGTTTCTCTGATTAAATTAAGAGCTTTATGTATTGCTTCTAGACCTTCACTTCTTTCTAATGTTTGTGTCGTAACAACAAAAAGTGGTGCTGCTATAAGATTGATCTGCAAATGAAAATAATACTGATAAGAACAACGGAAAGGATGATTTCTCCACCAATCTAAAAATAAAGAATAAACCGTAAAAATTCCATAACTCACAACTACCCTGCATTACGAAATTTGAATCTCGAATTTTTCATAATTAAATAATCTTATTCCAACAACTATCACCTTGATTGGCATTTCTGGAGTTGAGCATTTTTGTCCTTTAATCAAAGCATCTTTCACAGCATCTATGCCATCATATGCGAAACATGAAACTTCGATATCAGCTCGAATTTTTACTGCTTGTGGAGTTAGCCTTTTCCTGAAACGGCAACAATGGCCGCTAGTTCATTAATCCATCATTTCAACGGTCGAAACTCATATTTAAATTCGTATAAGGAGTTTGCAACTCCACCTTAATTCATCTAACTCTTAGGCTTTCTTTTGTTCAGTTTTTTGTTTTTACTACCTACTAAACAGAAAAAGAAAGGAAAAGGATAATCCGCATATATAGTTATTAAAAATAATTCTTACTTAATATCTATCAAAAGCTTTTCACGAATGTCAGGTGTTATATCACATTCGTCTAAAGCAGTTGGATCACTGATAGCCTTCTTAAAGATATCAAACGCCGCTCCTTTCCTCTTCAGTTTTCTGTCGAAATACCATGCCGTCTTATCATACAGTTCTTCCAGCTGCTCTTCGGAATCATAGCCCAGTTGGTCAGCTACATGCCGAAGGATACTAAAATTGTAAAATTAACGGATATTCCTCAGCTTACAACGATAAAAACCTTAAAGGACAGTAAACTGAATATAACCATCACTTCAAATTTCAATTTATCAGTAATTTGCATTTATTAAATTCCAAAACTAGCAAACCATGAAATGTGCTGTTATCCTAGAAATATAGTCCGAAATCTAAGGAATTTAAGTTCTACCATCCACTCCTATTTTCTAAGATGATTAACTGATTTTCTGTAAGACTATTTTCTAAGAAATATTCTTTGCATAAAGAATACTTCACTGAAATATTCATTTTTAAATTAGTAACACAGAGTATCACTATGCCATAATCTGATTAGACAGACCAATTACCTGTTAACAGCTTTGGCTTTTGCAAACCGTTCCTCACATTGTATGGAGTCTTTTGAATAAACTCGTCTCTTCGATAAATCAATATACCCTTTCTCCTTATCAACACGTATTACAACGACACATTCATTTCGACCGACTCTAATTAGCTTATTTACTGAACGGATACGTCGGCGTGAAAGCTCTGACAGCAATATCATACCTTCTGCAAAATGCTAATAATTAATAAAAAACATCTAGAAATATAGAAGATAATGAGGAAACAGAGAACATTTTTCGGGGGAATCTCCCTACACCAGTAAAAGATAAAATGCTTTTTTTTATTATGGCAGTATTGTAGCTTTAAAGATGGATTCACTTCTTTAAATAAGCTCCTGATGTGAAGTGCATATTTGAAACCCCACAATACCGAAAAGCAAATGTCATAATTATACAGAAATATACCTATATTATTATATTCCAATAGCGATACATATGCACCCATTTCAGCTATTTGACGTATATTTACCATAACCGTATCCTCCACATCAGGAAACTGATTTGCATAAAATCGACAGGACAAAGGCATGTTGGCCTTTTACAAAACCCACAGTGGTCTTTCCTGGAACAAAGAATAACCAATTTGAGATTTTCTGAACAAATAAACAATAAAAAACCTTCGGACGAATGATAAAATTAATAGCCCACAAAAACATTGCTCAAAGTTCCCTTTGTATTATTTTCATACACTGACTATAGTGAACTAAGCAGAACAAATAATTCCAAAGTTAAATTTCAACACTACAATTTTAAATACAAGAAGCAGCCTTTTGCATATTCCTATCTAGTTCACACTGCTTGTATTTCCCCTCGAACAAACAGAAAACTTCAAAAAGAAATCTGAATCTTGTATGCTGTCTGAGTGCAACCGAATAAAAACACGTCAGACTCTTTAGGAACCTTCAACCAAGACCTAAAATTTTTCATAAGAAGCGCATTTGAAAATGTAAAGTATATTAACAGTTAGTTAAACACCTTATTTTAAAAATACAAATAAAGATGCAAACACTTTATAAAAGAAAGTAGAATAAAAACATAACAAATTCACAACAATAGTAACAAATGAAATCAAACATAAAAACCGTAGCAGTAGTACTTATATGAAAGGGAGTGGGGATTTGCATAAATCAAAAACACTGAGTATGATCATAAAATCAGCAGCTTCAACATTCAGTTCTAAACTGATGGCAAATTAAATAGTGTGTTTTGATTATTTGGCAAATAAACAACATTTCGGGACTTCGCCATCCTTTCGGCTATTTCTTCTGCAGCTTCAATTTTTCGTAATTCAATCAAACCATCACCAGCTTCTTTGAATGCCTGCAATAAAACCATTAATATTCAACTACTCAAATACCACAATCTATCTCAAGACGTGAACAAACATAGCAACGATCAAAAGCAATCACAAAGATTCAGAAGTATTCAAAGATTCTACACGCTACCATAATTCGACTATAAACTACTAGTAATGAATCAAGAAAATATTCTATTTTTGGATATTCATAGCTAGTAGCTACATACTGTTCAAGTTATGTTAGCAAACAAAATCATTTCACAAGGAATTAAAGAAGCCAAACTCATAATATAGGTATATTGAATTCCTCACCTGGGCCAAAAGCTTGGCTGCTTGTGCATCACCTTCTGCAGTCGTTATAGCTGCAACCTTCATTTGCTCTGCTGTTTCAACTAAATAACGAGCCTTTTCAGCTTCTTGTTGTGCTACCTGCTTCATTTCTACAGCATCTGTGAATTCACGTCCAAAAGAAAGGTGTGTCTGGAAAATTTCCACAAATTTTATAAGTCCCAAAAAATATAGAATTGCGCCAATACTGATTCTTTATGCTGATTTTGGTAGTAATAGCATGTTAGATATAAGGATTTACTGCACATATTTCACTTGGCTGTGCTTTGATACCACTATCCTTTTAATAACAAATATTATAAGATAAATTCCACACGGCATTAAAAAAAGGTTTATCAGACTTACAATAGCAATGTCATCTAATAAGATGCCGAATTGTTTAGCTCTTTCCGATAGCTCAAGAGAGACTCTGTGGCTGACGCTTTCTCGTTGTGTGATCATTTCATGTGCATCGAACTGCGCCTGAAATTAAATCGAAACTATTTTCTCAATGGCATAGTTTTCGGAAGTGGTTTCTTGAACTGCATATAGCAGATGATATAATAATGTGTATAAAAACAAATGTTCCAACAAATAATGTCAACAAAATAGTGGTAGTAGAAATAAATCAATTACGGACAACTTAACAAGAAGTTAACAGGACGAAACAGTCTAATGATGTTAGCCTTCTTAAAAGGCTACTGATGAAATTCATATATGAAAGTATTCAATGCGCATGAAGTTATTGCATGGAAGAAAATATATTGCGACAGTAGCAAAAAGTAGTTAAATGCTTTTATAAAAACAAGATTACTTACAACGACAGCTTTAAGAACTTCATTTGTGATTGAAGGAAGCACTCTTTCTGCGTAGTCACGTCCAATATTCAAATATATATTTGGTAATTTACTCGGTTCGGGTCGATGTAAAACTCTCAATGTTATTTGAACATTTTGTAAATCTAAAATAAAAAGAGTAAAAAATAAATCGTATTTTCGACAAAATGGCAGAAACTTCTCACAAATCCCTGTATTTCCAAGACTTAGAATCATGAAGAGAATAGAAAGCCTACCTTTACTTCCCGTAATAGTAGAGACGACTCGCGGAGTTGACCGAATGTCAAAAATTATTGGTTTCTGGATTCCCGGAATCAACATATGGGTCCCTTCACCAATAACTTCGGATTTCACCCCAGTAAACCGATCGAAGATTACGGCTCGTTGTCCACCATCAACTATAATGACAGAAGCGTGCTTGTGATTCATTTCTTTAGTGCATCCGATTTTCAACGCTTACCTTTGCACTTTGAACCTTCCAACTTTTCAACACTTGCGTATAAAATGTCCCACAGTCTCCATCAAATTTCTATAGACTAATATGTAAAATGCTTAGGTAAAAATAAACTTTTCAAACTAGCCAAACCCATACTCTAACGAATTTTCAGCACTGTTAATACTTGAAGGCTGATTTTATTTTCAAATATATCATGTGCTCATACGTATGCAAACTTAACTTTAATTAAATTTCAATTACTTAGGATCACACCAGGATAATTATTTTGGAGGAAATTACACAAACAGCATTAACTTAATAATCAATTCTTATCTAACTGACTTCAAAACGCTAATAAAAGAAGATAAGATACAGATAAGAAACCAACCGTTGTAGAGGGCCTTTGATACTACTCCAGCACCAACTGCTACGGTAGCACCAAGCTGAATCAAACGCTTCATTAATCTCTCTCCCACTGTTGCCATCTTTCCTTTTCCTATCAATAATAAAATATTAATCAAGTGAATGCTACAGTAACGCGGTTATCCGAATGACCCCAGAAGTAGCTAATTCGATTTATACACAAAATTATGGTAGCTGTAACAATTAACGGCTAAGTATAACTTCTGAAACACAACAAAATATGAAAAAGAAGGAAGCAAAAAATGTCATCTTTCCCAATTAAAGCAGAAATGTCAAATTTGATGATTTTCAATCATTATAAGTGATGATAACATAATTATTCAACATATATTTTCCAATACAACATCAGGAAAGGTCATTCCAATAAATAGTGCAGTTTAATTAGTCTTACAAAAGATTCAGTTGGAATATTCCTTAGAAAAGACAATGCGCGTGACAATGTCGAAAACCACACAGTAGAACACACGTATCGTCGTTAATGACGTACCAGAACGCCACATGTCCATTCTCATCAGGAAAACCTAACCATGTTCTAATTCGACACAATTACTTATGTGAGCAAACTATAATATGCATAAATGCTTGTTACGTGTAGCAGTCTAGAATGCTGGGAAGTTTCAATTCTCGAAATTCTCGACAAAAGTGCAGTTGTAGCGACGACCGAAACAAGCACTCCTAATTGCTTCTTGGTCTGGGATTTCATTTTCACTATGGTTCGTCTTGAAATGATGCACTGTGCAGTTTTTGGGATGGTTAGGAGCTGGTTTGGGGGTTGGTGTGCGTGTGTGCATGGGGTGGCACTTTACGTAGGGCAATCGACGTGGTGATTTCTGTTTCACTCTTCAGTTCTCGAAATGGTACCACGTGATGTACTTTTGCTTTTTGTGAGATAGTTTGACACGTAACTATCATATTCACAGGATTGCAGTTAATTTTGTAGTTGGACTTTTTTTTCTTCTCTTCTTTTGTAGTATTTGATGGCTACATCAAAGAAGAAGACAAGGAAACTAAGAGGCCATGTGTCACATGGACACGGACGTATCGGGAAGCATCGTAAGCATCCAGGTGGTCGAGGTAATGCCGGTGGACAACATCATCATCGTATCAATTTTGACAAATACCATCCGGGTTATTTTGGAAAGGTTTGATTGCGTCTTAGTGTGAAGCACTACTATACTCTACCTTTCTATTAAAATATTATTTTAAATCTATCATGAAGTAGGGTAAGGACATATCTGTTAAATATAAAGCAGCTTATTTTTTTCTTGTTATACTCTTTGGTTGATATGATTAAGGGTAGTTTCTATTATACTGGTTTCGAAACAAAAAACCCAATATATATGGTTCATTTTCTTAGAAAAAAAGTTCATATTGTAAACTAAACTTTTCGATCTCGGAAAATAGAGTTCTATTTTGTCATTTTACAGTACTAAAATCCTTATTGCTGGGTAATCTACCCAAAACCTTTACCCGAAAAAGAGCTTTTGGAGCTATCTTTCAAATATTTAAATGATATTTTGGATTTTTTAAGCTGAGTCTTTTAGGTTGGTATGCGAAATTTCCATCTGAGACGTAATCGTTTATACTGTCCTACGGTAAACGTTGATAAACTGTGGTCGCTTGTATCGGAAAATATACGGAAAGTTTATGCGGAAAAGAAAGATAAGGCACCAGTCATCGATGTTGTTCGAGCTGGTTATTTCAAAGTACTTGGCAAAGGCGTTTTACCGAAGCAGCCTGTTATTGTCAAAGCCAAATTTTTCTCACATTCAGCAGAACAAAAAATCAAGGCAGTTGGTGGAGCCTGTGTATTGGTTGCTTGAGGATTATCATTTCTTCTATGTATTTGTTATTGTTTTGGAATGATTAAAAGATATAACATTAAAGTAGTTATTCGAATCAGTCGTTCATTCGATACGAGTTTTTACTTAACTACAAATCGTGCTCGAGAACTAAAATTATTACCAAGAATTTAGATTAATGCATTCGGAGTTCACTGTTGAAGTATGATATCTACGAAGACTCATGTTGTGTTAGGTTTAACATTTCTGCGGTTCGCGTGTAACTTTCGGTTCATTAATGGCTGCTAGTTTTTAAAGTAGCTTTTTTATTATCACATATGTAAACTGCAGTAAAAGTGAACTCTGTTCATTTTATTTTACGCACTTCCATTGAGCATTTTTTTTTTTTTNNTCCATTGTGTTTTTTTTTTTTTTTCGAAGTTTCAGTGAGTTCAGGAGATGGTGGTTTAGGTGCGTCGAATCCTTATTAAATGTGAGTTTAGATAAAGTGCATTGTTCTCAAATCGAGCTAAGGCTTAATAGCAACGTGCATTTGTGACACAGGAAGAAATGGCAAGCCAAGAATTAGCATGTGTTTATGCGGCACTTATTTTGCAAGATGATGAAGTTGCAATCACTGGTGATAAAATTTCAACTATCTTGAAAGCCGCGCATGTTGAAGTGGAACCGTTCTGGCCGGGATTATTTGCTAAAGCATTAGAAGGAGTTGATGTAAAGGTAAGCGAAAAATCATCTACTTTTGTTGGCTGCTTTGATATCCAGAAAGAGAGTGTGGGAAGTAGTCGTCTTTTTTTTTTTTTTTTAAATTTCGTTTCATATTCCTTTACCATTATTTGTTCAAATATCGTAATATTTGCAGTCGCTAATAACTAACATCAGTACAAATGTTGGTGGCACTGCGGCTCCCGCAAGTGCCGTAGCTTCATCTCCTGCTGCAGCAGCTGCGGCAGTAGTTGCCGAAGAAAAAGAGGAAAAGAAGAAGGAAGAACCAAAGGAAGAATCAGACGATGATATGGGTTTTGGTCTTTTTGATTAAGTAATGTATTATGAGGCTTATTTTGTATGCTGATATTTGTTGTCGCCGTTTGTTTCCATAAATTTCTCTTTTAGTTTCATTGGCAAATTTACACAACTTTGGAAGTGATATCCAAAATCATTGGGTGACATATTAAATAAATTCACTGTAAATGAAGTGCAGGTACGAAAAATCAAAAATCGTAATTAAAGAAGGATAAGTCCAAACACTGGGGGCGATGTAGACATGTGAGAAATTGTTTTGCATCCGTTTCTCAGATTGGAGTATGAATTTCGAAATAAATTCAAGAGGCAAAGTAGGAGTGAAGGCATGGTGTTACCCTTTTCATTCCGTTTTCATCGGGAAATATGATTATGCTGAATTCCGATTCAACGGAATGTGAGTTAGTAATGGGTCCCGAAAGTTCAGTGGGTCAATTCGAGTCAAGAATGAATTTTTCTGCAAATGGAAGCTTTTATTTTTCAACTTAGAAATGCGAGTACCCTTTAAGTATTCGAGTATTCTGGTTTTAATAATTCCTTAACACTTATGGGTTTTGGAGCCGACAGACCAACAACAAGGCTCTTTACTTGGTCAATTTTTCAAACTGATGTTGTTTTTTGTTCTCAGCAACCTGTTGTAATGCGTTAAATTTGGAAATGAAAGTTCTCGAAGTTCTGTCCCCTTGTGGTCGCTGCTTAGTAATTGGTGCTGAATGACTCGCAATATTTTGTCAGTAGGAAAGGAGTTTATTTTAAACAATAAGGCACAAAATGTTTAGAATTTTTAAATTGAATCAATCCTTCTCCGAAGCCGTCTAACATTACCTTTTGGTTGTTCCTTCGGTATGAATGACAACGGCACAAGTTGTGTTACGCGAGTTGGTTTTGATGTTGATTGCAGATCTCCTGCAAACTGATGAAATTGTTAGTTTAAAATATATTAAACAAAATCTGCAATGAATAGTAAGTGTGCTTTGAAATAGTAAGTCTGAAATATTTTAATTAATTCAGGAAAGCAAAAATTAGCAAGTCCAAGATATCCTAGTTAATTTAGGAAAGTAATAATTAAAACATGCTAGTTTGTCTCTTGCTACAAATTTCAATACTACCGTTCATGCCAAATATTCCATCTGTTTGTACAGCGCATGTCTTTGTTGTCACCGCATTTGATGGTAATGTATGTATTTCAAATATTCGTGGATTTTTCATCCTTAACGAATTATTCGGCAGACGTGCCAAATTACCCATTGGGTTAACCGTATTTCGTAAATACTGCAATGAGAGTTATTAATTAGTAGGGAATTGATTCATTTAGAGCTATTGAATTGAAATAAATATACATATTTTAATAATATACCTGAATTCCTGTGGCTTATTTCATTTTCAAATTATTTCTTGTTGCTTTTATTTTCAATTTCTAAAATGCATTAAATTAAATGGAAGAAAAGAAAAAGTTATAGTTTAAGAATTCATAAATTTACTCTTCTTCGTTTGCTCGTTTCATTTCCAGACTCTGTACTGCATACTGGATTTGTGTCCGGTTTTGTTTTGTAAACTGCCGGATGATAAGCTGGTTCATTTACACCAATCCGTTTTCTGCTGCATTCTACCACCGTTCCATCAGCATCATCACTATTGTCGTCAGAAGTAGTTGAACTAGAAAATATATTGTAACATCGGAAGCAGTGTTTCACTTGGCACACTTTCAGAACAATTACGACTTTTCGGTAATTTCAGTTAGGCAATTTTTTTCCTAACAGAGTTCATTTCGATTAAAATTTTCTTCATTGATATTAGTAAGGATAACAAAAAGCAATACTTTTATATGATCTATATTAATTAGCACCTTGTGCAGTAAATTAATTAGAATTTACCTGCTAACTGTTGCAGCAAGTTGATGTTGTCGCCTTATCCGTTGTTCATCTTGTCGACGTTTCAGCTTCTGTAATGCACTGTTCACTCTATTTTCTAACTTTTCGTAATCGTCGTAAATTCGCTCTAATAACCATTCGAATCCATCTTTAAGTGTTAAGTCAATCATTTTTCCCGTTCCTGCATTCGATTGACATATTTCCTTAACATATGTATCACTATTACGTAAACAATGCAGGTATATTACACGTAAACAGTGTATAGCTCATATTGTGACATAGTGCTTATCATTGTTACGTAGACAGTATTGTTAATTACCATTATTAAACAAACACTATACTTACGTATTCTTGTTATACAACCATATCAGCTATCAGTTTAACCTTTCTAACTTGTTATGAGACACTCTTAATTCTCATTTTTTGATTCCTTTTTTCACTGTATTTTTGTTGTACCTCAAATGCGTTGCATTCATTGATAACTTATCAATCCAATGCCTCTATGCACTTTTATAAAAATATGATAAGTTGTGTGTGTGTCTACAACCCTTCACAGTTTTATTGATAATTAAAGAAATACCTTGAACTTACCTTATTCCTTTACTTGAAGGTGGAGTGAAATCTCTACTCTGTCAGAAATAAAATTAACCTACCACTCGAATCTGTGTCTGATATCGGTTTGCTAAATTATGCAAATCAAAACGATCGGTAAGTTGAATTTCATCGATGCATCTTTCGCGATCTTTCTTATTGAGAATTACCAGAAATGGCTTATTTCGTAAGTCTTCATCACTAATTACATCTATCAGTAATTTACCGCTCTCTTGGATACGACCTTCTTCGCTTCCATCAACCACATATATTATACCAAATACCTTAATTTATAAATGAGTGAAAAATTTCCACAAAGAAAAATTTAAATTTGAATTTAAGTTTAACTTTCCTACATTATTCGTCAATTTCAAAATGATCCATCCATCCCACAGTTTTCGCACAACAAACGATAAAACTAACAAAGCAACTAAATTATTAGTTTTGGTTAAATCCAAATAATATTAATTAATTAACCTCGGGATAATAATTTTTCCATATAGAACGAATTCGTTCACCACCGCCCAAATCGTAAGCGATAATTTCAGCTTTTTGATATTGAAATTTTTGAAGTGTGAAACCATTTGTAGGTAGAAGACTCTTTATCTCATCTGTAAGCAATAAGTTCAATTCCAATTATTATGATTATAGTTAGTAGTGATAACAGATAAAACATTTGGCTTTTTGTGTACTATTATCATCATATCATTGAAATAATTAATATATCATGCACAAAAAACTATGAACAATAAAGTGATATTGAAATTTTTGCTTAGAAAAAATTTTTAAATTTAAACAATTATCGTTTGAAGATCAAAAATATTTAAATTTATTACTAGTTATTATTTCAAAATTTTTGCTTTTTTTTTTTTAAACATAAAACGCAATATTACCTGAAGCTAATGCCCTTATGGTTGTTGATTTTCCTGCACCATCTAGACCCAAAATACAAATTCGTATTTTTCTAAATTCATCAAACAATTAATTTCTTGATAAATTGCATCAAATTATTGCAAACAATCAAGAAAATTATTGAATTGTTTTTAGATTAAACAAAAGAAAAGAAAAGTAATTCAATCAATCATATTTGTATATTTACCGAACTTTTCTTCGATGTTGTAACTTTCTCGTATGCTTTTTAAATCCACCAACGCAATTGCCCATACACTAATTGCTAATTACCAAATATAACAAAGTTTCTACCCAACAAATTTGTTTTCCACTTCAGCTGCTGATGAAATCAGTTAGAAAGACTAATGAAAGGTGATGATAAACAAAAAAGGGAGAGAAAAAAGAAAAAAGGATAAGACAATGTGAAAGGAGTTTTGATTGTCATAGCAACCAAAGTTAGCTTTGGTCTTACCTGGACTAGATTTAGTGATGCAGTTACACCTTTTATCATTTATGAGTCATTTAAGTTCAAAGTTCAAAATGCTGCTGTTTGAATGATACAATTTATTCAGTTTTAATTTACAAATGCTTGTTTTTGTATTTTCCGAAAATAAACAAATACGTTTTACCTTTCCGAAAAATAAAAATTAATTAATCGACTCAGGTATCCTGTCTGCATGATTGATGTTGTAATAACATTTAGTGATAACATTATATATATCAGGTATCATCAAGGAAAATAATAATCACTGACTCTCTTGATTGATTAGGTTTTGAACACAATTAACAATAACTGAATAAAGTTACTAATTAAATTGATTAATGGAGGACGAGATATATTGTGCCGTGGAGAGATTATCTTTTATTTCCCATAATTTTATATTTATATTTTTAAAAAGAATTGATTTCTCATAATTCATAATTATACCGTTTTTAAAATCAAATTTACTCAATAGCATTATTATTAATCTTGGTTTGCTCTCAAGAACATATAATTTTTAATGTTATTGTTATTAGTATATTAATTATCATTTCAGTGTGGTGTAATTTAACATATCATTATTATTGTTATTGTATCTTACCAATTATTAATTCCTATTATTATTGTTTTATTAATTATCACATAACCATTAAAAAATTATATAGCGGTAGCATCCAACTGCTCCCCTTTTTTTGTTCAGTTCTTAATTATCATTAATCTCAAATAAGAAAGATTGAAGAATTATCAAATTTAACATTTCTTATTGTTTTTCACTTTCAAATTCCAAAAAAAGAAATTTAAATTGCAAAAATAAAAATATTCCAACGAAACAAAAAGAAATTTTACCGTTTGTCTAATTTATCCTACATTCTTAAACTCTCTGTCTACCTTTTTTTCATTTTTCCTTCCATTGTAACCTGTCAAAGAATATTACTTTGACACTGTGATGCTTTCAAAAAAAGCTAAGAACCAGTTTGACATCATGTCTCGGGAAAAAATAATTTATTGCATCAATCCTGACTTTTTAGGCGAAGATCCAAATGTTCACTAAAGAAAAATTAAAAAAAAAGATAAAACTTTTCCTCACATAATTATGAAACAATATGCATATTAAAAACTGAATGAACAGTGTTAATTCACATCTTTTATTCATTAAAAAATTCTGAAAAATTTAAAATTTATAATGCCAAATATTTCCTTCTTTCTTAAATAATTTATGAGTTGTCTGAACAATCAAACAAACGTATATTCTTTTTCTATTTCACAAAAAAAGCTCATAATAGCATTAATAACAGCAATTAATATAAGCTATAAAATAGTGACAGAAATAATGAAATGATTAAAATAGCATTTTTCTTTTTCTAGCATTTGACGTATATACAATTTATTAATTAAATAATTAATTAGCTTAAGCAAAATGAGTAGAGAAAAGGACAAATTTGTTGGAAAAAAGTAAGTAAAAAGAAAAAAAAAATAAAACTACATCAATTTTAAGATTTTACAAGAGCAGCACACAATGACGATAGTGATAAACCATAAACATAATCATGATAATGGTAAGAATGCAGTTCAAAAGTAATAAAAATTTTTCCATGGGAAGAAAAAAATTTTTCATGTAAAGATAATTGAATTGTCAGAAGAGACAAATTACATTAAAGAAAATATGGGAAAAAAAAATGTTAAGAAACAAAATTATATTAAAAAGCAGAAAACTTTTGAGAAGACACAAACTGATGAAGGCAACTTTCAATGAAATATTTTACAGGAAAGATTTGGAAATTTCTTTAATTTCATAAATAAAATTAATTTTACCGTTTTCTTTTTGAAATGAAATAAAAAGAAAAAGATCCTAGACGATCTTCTTCCTAAAGCAATGTGGGAAATATATTTTGCATTTTGTAATGGTATTATGTATGTTGCACAAATAAAAAATTATCTTAATTTTTTAAATTCCAAATATCTCTTTCTTCTTTCTGATTTTTTAAAATTCGAAATATCATTATTTCATGATCATTCTGTATTTTGTGAGAATTTTAATAAAACAAATTCTATTTTGCAATATTTGAGAACAAAATCTTCTAAATTACCCATTCAAGTTTCATTCCAAAATTTTGCCCTAATTTTCAGTCAATTAATTTCGAAATTATCAGAATTTTAACAATTCATTTTTCTTTATTTTGCCTATCAAAAGGAACAAATGTACAAGATTAAAAGCAGAATAAATTTAATAAATTGAAACATTGAAATCAAAAATACCACAAGAGACTAGAAGAGAAAGAAAAAAGAGAGGAAAAAAAACTAAAACCAATGAAAACTTTTAATACATAAAGTAATGATGGAATGCAAGTAATTTTCAGGTGAAAAAATCAGAAATTTCATTTTCTTCCGGAAATAAACTTTGACATTCTTGAAAATTTTCATTTCTTTTTTGTTCCTTAAATTATTCCATAAAATTCAGACTTGTATAGTGCCCAAAAGAAATTCGAAATCATCGTTATCTGCGTCCCATCATAACTTTAGTGATAAAATTGACGACAGCAGTAGCGGGCTGTTCAGGTTCCAATTCAGCGAAAACATGGCATGTGTTATCCGTCCTGGAACCGATCTTTCGAGCCACAAAAGCGAATATTCGGGCAATTTTCACATATTTCGTCAAGCTACCTTCCAGATATGAGTTATCCCACCTATAAATTAGTCAGGTAATTAAGCATAATTGAAGGAAAAGTGAATTGTCCACAAACTGGCTAAATAGTTACAAGTACTTCATCTGTTATAGACAGGATATCAAAATAATTATTTAGTTAAGTGCAAACTGCATAGCAACATTTTAATTAAATTTTAAAAGTAAAGTGCTAAAAAGAATTTGCATGTTTTGTAAGTTATTACTCGACAATTTCAACTATGGAATCATATAGTAAAACTAATCATACGTTAATCCATCAGCTATTATGATAAAGTAATGATAAGTGTTAAACTATCAAATATGGCAAAGTAATGGTAAGCAATGACATATGGTGAAATAACATATAGATAATAGCAATTTTTATCGATTTAATTTAAAAAGAACTCAAAAAATAAAGAAAGCAAATTTTATTACCTTCGATCGGAAGGATCCAAACCAGCATATGTAACAGATTGCACAGGATAATGCCGCCTAAAGAAAAGCCGCCTTGTATTGTCCGTTATTGTAACACCTTGTGACGATACCTGCAATAATGGAAGTAATTGTTTCATTTGAGAAACATAATGGCTTAATTTCGAACCAATATGGTGAAGATAATTAATATAGCATGATAGGGTGTTATGATCAGTACGGTAACATTAAAATTATATTTATTTTAAAGCTTTATGATATGAATGCTTAAAAGAACGTATGTAAAAAATCGCAATAACGATACTTATTAAAGAGTTGTTCTCACCGTATGTGATGATAATATTAAGTTTAAATTAGTAAATCTGATCAATTGAAACAAATATCTGTGAGAATAAATGGATGAAATTAATTTCAGTAATTTTCAATTCAATTCTCAATTCTTTTCAAATTATTAATTTCTATCTCAATTTTTATTCTAATCTTTTTCTTTCAATTACTACCACGTTCAACTATGGAATTAATAAAAATAATTCATCACTCAAGGATCAAATAATTTAAATCTTTTCTACAAAAAAAAAGTAGTTCTTGTTTTAATCAAGAAATTGAGATAAAAAAACTGTATGAAAATACTCTAGCCAAATAATAGTTTTAACAGAGCAATGAAGATTTTGAATTACGCTTAAATATTTTAAAATTTTGAATAGAATATATGAAAACTTGTTGTTGATATCATTACTTAAATATTTACATAATTATAATAATATCTAAAAAAAGAAGAATGTATTAAGGGTTAAGGATCTGCAAATCGAATATTGAACATTTAATGTATTTGCATTCCGGGAAATGAGACTTCACTCTGCTTGCATCTAGCCTTGTTAATCTTGAATATACATACGAAGTAAGTTATTTGATATTCCGGAAAGAAATTAATGTACAGAAAAATACTCCTCCACAGAACTGGTTATAACTATCCGAGATTTCTCACAGAGGAAACAACAATGTTTCCACGTAGGGCTAATTTCATTAATAGATAGTATTAACAAAATGATCAAACTTTTGAATCTAGTTTAATTTTGAAAAAAAAGAAACTTTATTTTGTATTATTATATAAAATGGTAACATTATTTGATGGAATTATATTCGTCTATTATCTTCTGAGATATCTTAGAGATCGGTAAATATAACAATTTCAATCTTCCGGTGGATAACAATTATGCACTGATAATTAAAACTCGCCTTGAAATGCACCGAGACAGGCTGGATCATTTTCTGCTTGAGAAGTTCGAAAGCTTGGTCGATGCATCGTCGAGCAGCTTCCGGTCCGGTTAATGATTCAGTATCCAGCGAAACAATATATGTCACATTGCATGCTATAAAGTTTCCCCTTTATTAGTTTTGAGAAAAATCTGCAAAAAAAATTTCAATTTTTACTCTTTCTTGTTGTATATATATAAAAGAAGAAGGATCGAATGACAGGTTTATTTTTATGAAACTTGATATTCCTTATCAGTATCCATTAAACTTTTTGATTTTTTTCAGTTCGTATCATTTAAAAAAAAAAAAAGCATTTATAACAAAACAAATGAAAAGCATCCATAAACTTATCAGCTTATTTACCAACAAATCGATTTTTTTAGTTGAAATTGTGAAAAGTCGTTTTTAAATTTATCCAAAATAAAAAATGAATTTCAATCTTTCCACTGTAATAAATCGAAAAAAAATCAATAAAACTTAAATTAAATCGGATTAGAATGACAATTTAAAAGAAAAAAAAAAAAGGGAAGGAGAAAAAAGCTGACCAGCCCCTTGTTGCAGAAGTTGTTGTGCTGCGGAAATATGTTCCGGTGTATTAGCCGGATCGTATTCCGGTAGCAGCAGCTTAGTTGGTAATGCAAGCGGTATGATCGAATGCTGATAGACAAGCGCCGATAAGGTACCAAATATTGGTTCATTGTTGCAACCCTTTAATTTGACACCTTTCGGTGAGGGTTCAATTAAGAAATGACGTACCAATTCGGTACCATCACCTGTAATTAATACTTTCATCAATTATTACCAGATACATTTATTTAAATAAACATTGACACGATCCCACCACAAGAGATTACAGATAGAACAATCATTCTGAAGAGTTGAAATTTGGAAAATCTCTACTAAGAGATAGATAATATAAAATCAAATACTCGAATTGAAAACTAAATTTTAAACGAAAAACTAATAAAAACATCTCTTTCTGCAAGAAAAGAAATAATTTCAATTTATATCAAAAGTTGCTCAATGTTAATATTCATTTCATTGTTTAACTTTTTACTAGTACTAATTAACATTTCTATAATTAATTGAGAAATTAAATGGGTAAAAATATAAATTAAATTGCTTTTTAAGTTAAACTGGAAAAAGTAAAATTACCGGGATGTACACCAGGTGGTGGCGTAGCAACTTTCAGTGCTAAACCAAATGCACCCGGAAAACTGTTGCTATCCCGCACAACAAATGTGCCCGGTGGTTTATCCCTGAGCATGTTTACCGCTGAAATGAACAACCTGATGGAGAAGATAAAGTTATCAGTTGAGATTTGTGAAGGAAAATGAACAATCTGACAATGAATGAAGAAAAGAGAAAAGAAACTTTTCCTTTTTTGTGCAAGCCAGCAGAGAGAATGCGACTTTTCCTGCTGGCTTGAATCTTTCTCGAAAAATCCATTAAAATCCGTTGATAATTTAAAATTTTTGTTTAAAATGTTGCCTAGGATATTTGAAAAGCAGCCAAGTAATCAAATTTTTATTTGGCTAAAAACCAAGCAAGGAAAGACACTATGGCGCAATAGAAAATTTAAAAATGTTGAATTTCGGAAATAAGAAAATATGAAATGAGAAAATGAAATTAAATAGTAATAAAATTTTTCTATATGCATTGCTTTCCTTTAATGCTAACTGGTAATGATTAACTTAAAACTTGGAATTCTAACCTTCTTCTCTCGATATTGTTGGTTTATACCAGTATTTTGATGTATTCTTCACAAATAATGGGTGATGATGGATTACTTCTCCCAAATCTGCAATATATAGAAGTTTTAATACTTAAATTAAGCCAACTTAATTTTATTATTTCAATGTTATTTGGGGAAATTTAGTGCAACGTAAAAAAAGGAAGTTTAAAACTGAAATAAATATTAATTAATGTCAATTATACGGATTAAATTCAAAACTAAATAAAATTTAGACTATGATTTTGATTAAATTTAGAATGTAACCGAGGCTTTTTTACAAAGAGATAAGGAATCAGAGTGTTAATGAGAAACGAAATGATTAGCGGAAGAAATTACCGGATTGGATAATGATAACAATGATAATGTTAACACTAGTGATATTGGTCCAGTTAAGTGTAAATACGGTAGTGATAGGATCTGCTACTGTAAATGTAATATTAAAGTGATATTGGTATTATTGATAGTATGTATCAGTACGTGCAGTCATTTTGTAACAATGAAAATATCTGGGAATTAAATTAATAATTCAATCTATTGCATTCTCTTTTAATTTAGTTAAAATTAACTCACTTAACGTTTTATTATTATAAATAATTTTGGTTTGATGATTTCGAAGAGTTGTATTGTAAGCTGACCGGCCATTACCATCATTAGCCGGAAGATTCATGTTAATAGTAGCATTCTTCCAGCTATCGCTGGCACCAATAGGACTTTCTGACATTGTCCTATTATCTGGACTTCTTGATACAACTCCATCAGAATGAGATTCAGATTTTGTGGAAGATACGGACTGATCAATCGTTAAACCAAGACTTTCGAAATTTGAATTTGTCATCAGTGTGGAATTTTCAGTCCCAGCGGCATTAGCTGTCAATTTCGGAGTACTTTCGAAATTTCTATCCGATGCTACTGGTAATATCTGAGTTGAAGTATTCACATTAGTCTTTTGATAAGTATTGGAAATAGGCTTCTTATCCACGATATCCTGTGTATTAGTTTGTTTACTTCCATCATTTGATTCTGGATTTGTTTCATGCAGCGCTCCGCTTTTCCCCATTCTAATTTTAACATCCGATACAGCGGGAGCATCAACCGGTGTTACCCATATCACGGGATTTTCCTGTTTCACCACAATATCCGTCTTCTGTCCTCTTGTCGGATCTGGTTTTATCACAACTCTTTGTACATCATCATCTTTACCCATCTTCCCATTGTTCGTTTGACAAAGTGTTAAATGATCAGTTAAATCTTGTTTCACACTTCTTGTCTTTGGATCATTTTCGTTGATAAACTTCTGATCATCTCCCACAAATCCATCTTCCTTAGAATGTGTATTTTCCAAAATGGATCCTCCATCGAGAGCATCATTTTCTGAATTTTTCCTCATTTTCTGATTTACAAAATCCGGTTCGGCATTCTGGAGAGAAAACGAATTAGACATTTTCACCAGTTTCGCTTCCGTTGACGCCGTATCATCTAACGGTAAATCACTCGTAACACTGAGAATCGTTGATGCAGATGCTGAACTTGTATGTGAATCGGACATACGTTGGAAGTGCTTCTTCACGAAAAATGGAAAAAAGATTGAAATGTTCCTTCCAAAAAAAAAAAAGAAGAAAAAGCAGTCAATTATGAATGGAATGTCCAATTTCAGACAGTACCATACAAATATTTATTATCAATGCTTGTAAATTCATTAATTACTGTCGTTATTTTTTTTTTTTTTTTTTACCCCAGTAGAATAATAAATGAATTTAACAGTGTAACAGTAATATTTAGATGCTGCCAATCTGCAAAACACAAATGTTATAAGAAAGTAATAATTCCAATTAATCAACTGGAAAGTTGAAAAGTAATACCGATTGCTAGTGGCGTGGAGTAGAATAAAACTAATAACATCAGCTGGCAATGAGAAATTGACCATAACTTGCAGCAAACCGGAAATATGTCACGAGAGTATTCACTAGAACTTTTCTGGAAGGGAAAGCCTTTCCGTTAAATTGAGAAACAGTAAAAAGAGGATGAGAAATGAGGAAGATGTTGAAATAAATTTAAAAAACTAAAAAGTGGATAGGACATGAATATGGTACTGGAAAATGATGTGACAGGATGGTTAGGTCAGAATGTAAACTGTCAACAACGAACCATCAATAATGGAATGTGGAAGTGTGTGATGTGATGTGATAGTAAGGAAAATATTGTTTATAATCGAAATGGAAGAGAAAAGACGGACAAAACTGGTGAGATGACATTTTTCGAGGTCAATGAAATGGTGAAAAAGTACGATACGATAATGATAATGATGAAAATATTCATTACTATTATCATTGCAGTTATCAACATTATCATCACCGAAATTTAATGAGTAAAAATAGTAAATTAATAGTAGTAGTAGTGACAGGATGAGAAAATGGAGATGAGCAGGAAAGAAGTAGTGTGAAAAGATGAAAGAAACAAATCTGAAGGGAAAGAAGTTGCGGCGAAAATTTTTGATGAGAAAATGTCAGCTGCTAAGTTTTAAATTTACTCGTCCAAATGGACGATCGCATCTATACTATCCGCTAACAATTTACTACTACTACTACTACTAACTAGCCAGTAGAAAAGAAAAAGAAAGTTAGTGGTAGAAAATTATCAGAGATTAAGAAGAGCAAGTTTTAACGAAAAATTACAATCCAGTGAAAAATGTTCAAAAAATATCGCAAAATTAGTCAATAAAAAAATAAATAAATAAGAATATTATTAAAGGAAATAAGAGAAAAAAAAATAAAAAGGAATAATGATAACAATAATAATTATTGATAATGATAAGTATGATTGATTGTAATGAAATATACAGCAGCAACTTCTCCAACTACACTTTAGCAAAAGCAGCAGCAGCAGCAGCAGCAGCAGCAGCAGCAGCAGCAGCAGCAGCAGCAGCAGCAGCAGCAGCAATAAATCGTCTTCTTTATTTACAAACTATCATTAACGCTATCACTCTTATCACTACACAGACAATTTCATCTCAGAAAAATCGATCTATGCCTACTGCAAAAACATGGTGCAATTAATATTTATCTGAAAATGAATTCCATGAGTTGCACTACACATATTTATCACTGCTGATCTGGAAGTGATATGATAGAAAAATTGTTGCATACGTGTCTGCATGTACCAAAAGGAAAATTATTTTTAATTAATTGCACTAATTAATAAGAATAAAATTAATAATCCCCAAACTGCATCCAATTAAATGTGTGCAATTGATAATTAATTTTAATTATTTAGTAACTGTACGAATTGGAGATTAGACAGAATGGAGTATATAATTTAAAAATTCACGAAGAACATTAAATATTCCGCCAAGTATTCACTGTTTATTTCATTATGCCGTGAAAGCATATATTAGAAATCAAAGTGAATCTACCTGTCCAACGAAATGAAATAACCGTCACGCATCAATGGAGTAATTTAATTTTCTGCTTCTAATTAGCAGCAGATAAATTAATATCCGGTTGACTTAAATTCGATGACAAACCAAACCAAAAAGAATATTTCCACTAAAATTATCTTTCTTCATCTATGTTCATTACGCCTCTCTTCCATTATAACTATGATAAATTAAAGTTTTATTTCCAGAAATTTCTCTCCTAAAAACTAAAAAAAAGAAAAAATAAAGGAGAAAAATAAATGATAATGCATATTAAAAAGTCCGAAATTTGCTAAATTTTGAAAAAAAAGTGAAATTAAATTAAAATGTGGAAATAAATTGCAATTATTTGAAAGTCCCCCCGAATTTCAGAACTAAACTTTTAAAAAAATTAGATTGATAAAGCAGAGGAAGTGCATCGATTTGTTATTTTAACTTTCGATTTCCTTTTTTTTTTTTTTTTAATTAACAAAAAAAAAAATAATTAAAAAAAAAGACCAAAAAAACAAAAAAAAAACTAACTAAAAATGAAGACGAAGAAATCGATGATCAAAGTATTAAAAACTGAATTTGAAAAGAAAATTAATTTTGAAGTGAAAATTTTCAGCAACCAGATGATAACAACAAAGTAAACATTCGGTAAAACAAAAGGGTAGATAACCAGAAAGATAAACATAATTAAGTAGTTTAAGCTAAAATTTTTGGTAATATCTGCCCGATGGATTATATTATCTGGCCTTCTACGGTAGCAAATATTTCAGAAGGATTAATTTACGGCAAACTGCATATATATAACGTATTATATTTTCCAAAGTAGGTTTTTTTTCAAATTTAATTTTAATTTTGGTAAAAAAACAGAAAAAATTGGATTTCGTATATGCATATATAATTTTATTTCTTTTTTTTGTGCGGTATTTCACAATAATTTATGTTTTAATCAGCAAAATCGGACCAAGAAATTCAAGAGAAAAAAATTTGAAAAAATATTGAATATTACATTTTTTAATTGAATAACAATATGTTATTAATTTGTCTATTGGTTAAACTTCCAGTTTTACTCCGTATTTAGCGTTATTTTTGCCGAAGCTAAGCGAAATTATCGTAATGAATAAAATCCTTTCAAATATGATATAATTTAATTTCTCACTGCAACAGTATCTTCAAAATTTCATTAATCTTAACTAAAGAGTACATCTCCATCAATTAAAGTTATCTTGACTTTTTTTTATTCTGCATAAAAATTAGAAGTAAAATGGATGATTACTCAGTGACAAATTAACAGTCTAATTAGTCCAACTTACTGAAAAATATCCACCACCACCATTCATATAAAACAAAGTCGATAATAGGACGTTGGAAAAAAAAATTCAACTGATAAGAAATATCAGCAATCTTTGAGTAAGCTATACTAATTAATTAATTAACTTGTACTAATGGATCAGCTTGATGAAGTAATGCTCAAGTTAAATGAACCCGGAATTTCTAAAACCGGTAACAAAATGGAAATACTGATAGGATCAGTTGATTTTCTTTTTTAAATCGAAATTGCTACTTCTCATCTAATATCATCGAAAAAGAAAATCCTCGAAAAAAATTTAAAAGCAAAATGCCATTCCTGAATCATCCTATGAACTTATTTTTGTCAGACAAAATTCAAAATCAAATTATGAGTCATACGAATTCTGATCCAACACCACCAACAACTTTTCTCGACAATGCGATTGATCGTCAAATTAGTATTGATTACCAGATCACTATTCACTCTCAAATCAGTATTTATTATCAAATCTTATTTGTCATCCGCTCTGTATTTATTATCAAACCAATATTATTCATTATCAATTCACTGTTCATCATCAAATCAGTGCCCATTATATTAGTATTTGTCAACAAAAATTTATCCCGAAATTTAAGTATTAATTAATTTTTGAACAAACTATTCACCTATAAGATATTATAATTTATGCAAAACTGTTGTACAGAAGCAGTACAACAAGTTTTCTTTTTTATCAGCAGAGCGAGACGATAGGGCGAAGCAAACATTTTAAAAAGATTTTAGGACTTGGGTAAAGAAGTCATAGAATGAGTAACACAAAAAGAGAAAAGAAATTCGTAAATTGTTAAAGAATTCAAAAGGTTAACAATAAAGCAAAATAAAAATAAGTTCATACTAAACTAAAAAAATATTAATAAATATAAATTCAAAAATTGTGAATTAAAGAAAGATTTGTTAAATTTAAAATTAAAGCAAACCAGAATTAGCAAATAGTAAATAAATATACCGGTTGAAGAAATAGATGTACGATGACTTGGTGCGTAATAAACGGAACGTGGTGATGGGGACCTGAAAAACAATTGTTTTATTAATGAGCTAATTAAAAGTCCAATTTCATTTCAATATTTTACAATCTACAACATAGATCAGAAGATATGGCTTGTTTTATTTAATTTTAATTTCAATTTCAACATTTTTATAATTTAAAACAAAAAATAAGGATTAAAATGAATAAAATAGAAATAGGGAAATTTTAATTATCGAATTTGATCAAAAAAGAATTTCTTTACTTTAGAGGATTGGCTAATTTGAGAAAATACTTGGGGCATGATGTAAACGAGAAAAGTATCAAGTTTTTCCTAATTTTAATTAGACCTTAGGCAAAAAAACAAGCAAAAAAGAAACATTCTTTTGAGGAAAGAAAAAATCTAGTTTTATAAGTCACAATTAACAAATGATTAATTATCCTTTGATAAGAACTTGTTACTTTAAACAACGATTAAGTATTATCAGCAATGATAACCTGTAAGTGATGTTATTTACAGGTTGCACCGGTGGCATAACATCTTTGGCACCTTCGAATAGAAGTGGATGAAATGGTAGAGGTGTTTCCCGACGTACCGGGAATGCTGGTGTTGCCGACCGATTCGACGATGGAACTACCGACCAGTCCTTTAAGTGGTCAGCTTTTATTTGAATCATTAATTATAACACTGTTACAAAATTATCAACTTTTTGGATTGCTTTTCAGCAGGACAATGCTAATAATAACAATATCTAGATCAAAGGTCTTAATGATAATGCATGCAATTCCACTTGCAGTATTTCTAAAAAAGATCCACTCATTTCAGCAGCAACAGCGATTGTTAAAACTTCCGTTAGTACTAATAAAGCTTTTAAATAATTTAATAAAAGGATTAATGAACTCCAAAATGGTTTCATAAAAATACTGAATAGAAATATGCATGAAACCGGAAACTTCTCAAGAATTTCTGATAAAAACTTTATATATTTTCTCTGTATTTATAATTATTATCAACTAATACATAAACTTTTATATCAATTATAATTTTGTATGAAAAAAAAACCTCTACGGAAGTTGACCCACTACGGCTGACCATCGGAGATGATGGGCCATTCTGGATATCACGTTTTTTCAAAATTGATTTCATCGAGTTTGTGGACGAATTCAATTCTACATGAGCATTATTACCGGTAATATTATTTTCCTGTAATTAAAATGACACAGATTTAATTATCACTGATATAAATCTGATAATAAATTATATACATCTTGCATTAACGATAATGAAAAATACAACATACAAATGTCAACTTGCATATAATATTATATATATAAGCATTGTAAAAAAATTTTTTTTTCTACAAGACTATATCCAGAATGGTTATCATATGCCATTCTGGATAGATTTCATAGCTGAGTACAATAAATAAAAGAAAAGAACGATTTAAACATTCGTCCAAATTGTATTTCAGTTTCACTTCCCATAATTTCTGCTAGAAGCAATATTTTAGTCATATTATTAGCTTCATTTCCGATAATTCCCGACACACATAGTATTTCAGTTCACTTCCACTTTTTTATAAATTTGAACATTCCAAATATTATTAATTATAAAAAACAGTGATGGGAAGATGACAAAATACATATTAGCACTTAACATTGGTACAATAGAAAATAAATCTTCTTTTTTTGATAAAAGTTCGTAAAATTAAAATGGATTGTCAAAATTAGTTGTAAAAAGTTAAGCACTTATAAGACGAAAGGAAATTGGCCATTACTGTTAATTTCATTAGTAAAAATATATTTTCTTTCCTTTTCATAATCAATTTGGAGTGTTTGATGACATGAAAATGAGTAGTAATGTAAATAAAAGACCGGAAATTAAAAAAAAAAAAAACATTATTTAATCAATGATTTAAAAAAGGGAAAATATAATTCATACGATTCATTGACTCCAAAAGCTATTTTGTAATCAAAACTTTATTCCTGCCAATGTCAAACATTGCAATTAATCACATCTAAAATCTGATTACATAGAACAACTGTGCATTAATCATCATATCATACATTGCAGTTTTTTTTCTGCAAAATTTTATATCAAAAAAAAAAAAATCGAAATTGATATTAGAAATTTAAGTCCAATTTAAAATGCGAACGATTAGCCAGTTGTGCAATAATGGTGAACCTATTCAATAAAATTGTAAAAGAAATTTTCATATTCGATTCAACAATTTTCAAAACAAGCATTTCTAAAATGAATAAATTTTTGTCTTTTTTTTGCTTGAAAATAAATAAATAAATGAGTAAATGTAGACTATAAAATATTAATGAAATATTTTCACCTATAATAAAGTCTTCCTCTTAAAATTTCATTTATTTGATTTATAAACAGAAAAAGATTACTTTGCATAAGAAATATGCGTTGCAGCGAATAATACTAAGGTGTGAATATTTGTTGGAATTCGTAAAAATAGCAAAGTGAAAAAATGAAATTGCATTTGCTGAAGTGAACAACAACAGAAGAAGCAGTGATAGAAGCACAATTGCTCAGCTAGTTTCTTGTAGAATGTGAAAAGCTAAAATTATCATAGCAGTAAAATAAAAAAGAACTAAAGTTATCAATGAATGGATGAGAAGAAATTAGATGGGATGGAAGGATTCTGTGCAGAAGAATTGTAAGCTGAGGATGGATCAGAAGGAATCAGATGGGATGGAAGGATTCTGTACAGAAGAATTGTAAGCTGAGGATGGATGAGAAGAAATCAGATGGGATGGAAGGATTCTGTACGAAAGGGAAGAGGAACAAGGCATCCATCGCCTGTAATAAATCTTGCCAGTATGAAGGCACACAGTTTGAAAAAAGAAAATAAGTGAAAAAAAAAATGAAAAATTAGAGTTGGCATCAGCAATATGTGCACCTCTCAGAGATAAAATAGCAAGAGGAATGAAAGGAAAGGATGGAAATTGAAGGAAAAAAAGCTATGCTCTACATAATACTTCAGAAATAAAAAAAAAACATTTTTAAATTCTAGATTTCAAAAATTTCATCTTATGATTGATATGGGTAGTGTTTGAACATGGAAAAGCTAAAGAGGAAAAAGAGGAGAAAGAAAGAAAGAGACGAAATGAATAAGATGAGAAGCATGTTAACAGCTTTCTTAAATGATAATTGATGATAAGATAGATGTGCTATGGTTTTTTCGAAAGATAGATTTTGTTCTGTAATAAAACAAAAAAAGAAAAGGAGAAGATTACTAAAACATTGCAAATTATTGTTTTCTCAAGGAAGCATTTAAGTGGAAAGTAACTTTCATTTTATTCACAGAAATAAATAAACTTTTCCTTCAATATCATTAAAAACAAGAAAGAAAGAGAAAAAATTTCTCGAAAAAAAAAAACTTCCTTTTTACTCTGAAAAAGAATTAGCAAAGAATGAAAAAATTATAAAAGGAAGAGAGTTGCTTTAAATTAGTTAACCAACAATAACAATAAAATAAAATGAGAGCAGACACAATTAATTTGCTATCATTTATCATTAACTGGAACAAGGAAGAATTACTTACTTTCACGATATTCCTTAAATGGTTAAATTCGTTATCATCTAAATCACCAATGTCGTGTTCAATATTATCATTCCGATTAATATGATTCCTCTCACGCTGATATGCAGTCTAAAATGAAAGTTTTTCTTTTGTACTTACATTTGTGAAAAGCAACTAACCATACAGTTTAATCATTGTTGTTCTAATAATCTGAATAAAGATAAGGAAACTTATTATCCATAGTAATGATGGCAATTTTTATTAATTTAACAAAATGTTCATTAATCTATGAATGATTTTGATATAAGGCTAACAAAATTTTTGCAATGTTTTACGCCTTACGGTAATAATATAATAATATGGGTGAATTGATCAAAGTATGATAAAGTTTACTTCTTGTAAAGGTGTCCTAATCCGATATCGTCGTGGATACGGACTTGACGACGGACTTTGTGAACGAGGCCGAAGTGGTGGCGTTGGTGGCTTATGTCTTACAGCATCTGAAGGCCTGGAAACAGTGCTTTCATAATTCAAAAGTAATATATCACTCATTGGCAATCTAAATTTAAAATCAAAAAAAAGTACTAACTTTGGTGGCAAGACTGAACTACCGTACTCTGCTGTCCTTCGGACAGTGTTCATCAATTCATCAGCTACTCGAACGTTACTGTCTTGATATGGTGTACATAGATTCTGTAAGCGTTCTTCTTCCACTCGATATTCAACTAATGGATCAGTGGATTGCCCGTAACCTTCTACGCTGTACGTATGTTCATCACGTCCACGTGTCATTTGTCGATCGCCGTTGACATGTTTCAGTTCCTACAAACGTCTATCATCTGAATAGTTCTTTTTAAATGATATTCTTTTCTATATGCTTATCAAATTTGTATCGCCTCAAATTCAAAACTTTTCCTTCTGAAAGTACCGCAGTTATTTGTTGATCTGTTAATTTGTCGATATAAATAACTTCATTAAATAATTTTATCATCAAAGAACCTTCAGATATTCGAATTGCTCACCTCAAGGAGAAGCTTTTCCTGTCGTTTTCGTCGCAGCACTTCTGGATTATTCTCTCTTTTCGCTTTCAACTTTCTCAATTGAAACTTCAACCAGTCATCTGCATTTTCGGCATCTGTCAAGGAATCATAACGATTGTGAGCAAATAACCGATTCCCATGAGATTCGCTAGAACAAAAAAAGACGAATTCTAATGTTTCGAGAGATAATTCTGAACCAAATTTAATGGTAAATAATTCCATTAATTGTTGGCAATCACAATTAATCAAGAAATATTAAGAATATTATCTTAAGTGTTAATCAGTTATTAAGAAACACTAAATATTAGAAACGATTGTTGTATGGATTGATTGCGGAATGATTATTTACCGATAAAATGGAGCGGAAGTAGCGGAACGACAGTTGCGCATCCGAAATGCTTCCCTTTCCTGGTTAATATTGGCAAGTGAAGTTGCTGTTTTCGGTGATGAGAAATGAGCATCAATAGTTGATTGATCGCTAAAAATCCATTTTTAAAAAATTTCAATGGAAAAGTCTAATGTTTCGCTACCAATAGTGTAAGAATGGAAATTAGAAAATCATTTTAAATTTAGATAATTTGTAAAATTAGAATTCAAATTTGGAGAAGACAGTAAAAGGGATTGTAATTTAAAAGAAAGAAAGGTGGAAAAGTTTTCGCTTGACTTATTTTCACCGAATGTTTTTATTCCCGCATTCTTTTCATCGGTATATAATCTTCCAATTTTTATTGTGAAAAAATTCACTATAAATTAGGTCAAAAATCTTTCAGTAATTAAAATTTATAGGCAAAAAACTTACAAGAAATATGACAGTTTGTTATAATTTTTGCACACCATGCTTTTTTAATTCTTCAGTTAATTTAAATTCGTTAATTGTGTGCTTTTGTTTTCAACTATCATCGTACAACTAGTATAGTTAGAAAGGAATATTGTTTGGTACAATGGTATTTCAGATTTCTGCGGAAAATGCAGAAAGAAAATCTAAGACTAAGAAAACTATTAGCAAGATTAACCAATTAGTTAAGCTATTCCAAACTTGGCTGTTTAATTAATGAATGCCTAATTGTCTCATTACGAATAATTTAAGAGTAGGAATAATACAATTTCGTAATTTTTTAATTTAGAATTTAAAGCGGAAAGATAAAAATTGCTGGATCGTTAAAAAAAAGCATTTCTTAATCTACGTTTAACAAAATTATCGGTTATTATCAATACCAAATGTTTCTTATTGATTGATAACATCCTGATGATTTATCCTGTTTATAAGTTGTTTTAAAGAATATTTCCTACTCATTCATACTTTTGTTAATTCAAATTTTATATCAAAAAAACAGTAAAATTCTAATCTCGAGAAATTGCTTTGCAAACTTCAATTTATTAGCAAATGACATTAATTGAAAAAATAAAAATAACTAAAATTAGAACAATTTGGCATTCACGATGAAATATTCTTACATGTAAATTTTAATTAGTATTACACACAGCATCACGGCATAAAATGTTATTGAATTTAATTTACATTTCAATCTTTTGAAACTTTTTCAAATTTACTCAGTTCTACATAGAATCTTTTTAAATTTTCGTCACACCTTTCTAATAATATAAAAGGTAATTAACAACGAAACAAACTGTGAAACTTACCCGTAACGCACTTCTGATAATTCGGTACTTTTCGGCTCGTTCATTCTTACTCCTGTTGCTGTTATTGTATTCTTTGTAAAATGTTCAGGCTTGATCCTTTTCAAATTTTGGTCTTCAACTAAAGCCAAGTCCGCAGATGGTTGACTTTTGTCTTTCTTAATTAAATCACCGTTAATATTACTCGATCCGGCCATATTAGATGTAATTGAGGCAGTCGGTTGTGTCGCATAGGTGAGATAAAAATCGGGATCACATAAATCGTCCAAATCACTACTAAATTAAAATCTATTTCTTTTTTAAGAAAATACAAGAAAAAAAAGTTTGAAATCTCATCGGTAACAACTATATGCATAAATGAAAATGCAATCGAAATAAGAAATGAAATAATTATTTACAAGAAAGCATACTTATACGCATCATCATTTAATGTTTTATATGAACCATATTTCGTTTTTCGTCGTTTTGAAATACGCTTCGCTTGTTCTACAACCTATAATTTGATAAAAAACAATAACAAAGGGCGATGAATTTAAAAAATTTCAATTATTACACTTTTGTTCAATAAACAGATTTTCACAAAACTGTCATTTTTATTCAAAAAAAAAAAAAATTAATTTAGGACAAAAAATTAACTTTAATTTATCCATTCAAATATAACAAATAATAAAATTTTACAATTATTCATCATAAAGAAATGAATATTATCTAAGAAAAAAAAAAAAAAAACGCATACGATAGGTTTCTCTTCATTATCCGTCAAATAATCAGACTTAGATAAGTTCATTTTTGGAGTTGAATTTGCAATTGGGCCATTGAAATCGATAGGTGTCGTATTCATTTCTGTTTGCTCACTATGTTGGCCAAAGAAAATACCATTACTTATCTAAAAATTGGCCAAAAATTTTTCCAGAAATGGGAAAATAATTTATGAGTTAGAATTGAAATAATCTGTTTGCTACAAATAAATTACTTCCATTTAATTTGCTTTTTTTCAAAAAAACTGATTTTTCAATTAAAGACTTTTGATTTAAGAAAGAAATCGATCCATCTTAAATAATTTTGACCAAAATATTTGAGCAGTGTGAAAAAAGGAAAAAATTTCATTCATAAAATTTTATTCATATTATTAATTTGCGAAAAGGTATACTGATTTTAAAAAGATTTATGCGAAGAAAAATCAAAGGAAATGCAAAATCCGAGAGGTTTATTCTTGAGATCGAGCTAATAATAGGTTGGAATAGGTGGAAAAGGAAGTATATATTCCTAAATTACTAGTAGCAGTTTAAAACTGAGCAAATTTTTGAATAATTTACAAAAAAAAGAAAAACGAAAGGAAGAAGAAAAATTCGGGAAGAAAAGTAATAAGAAGCAAATTGTATAACTTTTTCGAAGTATTAACAGTAGTGTCTGACTTTAGTCTAAAGACACTTTCTTCTTCTTTCCATCTTTCACCAAATTTCACAACTAATTTCCAAGAAGTTCCTATTAGACTAGCTTGTTCTACCTTTTTTTCCTCTTAAAAAATTGCCCTTCGAGACTATTTGTACTTCACTTTTTGCAACTTTCAGAATGCAAACTCCATAGGGAATTGGGAAAAGGAAGAAGAATTTTGAAATATTTTTAACGGTTTTTTATCAAAAGCAATTTTCTTTTTTATATAAAAAACAATGCTGTTTATAAAATAACTTTTTTAAATTTTGCAGAAATCTCCCAACGAAAAAAATTTCTTTCGCGATTTTTTTACATCAGTAATGATTGTTGGAACTATTTAAATTAAATTTCAATCTAAATGATCAAATGATTCTTGTTACTTGGAAAATTCTAACTTTTTTTTGGGTAACGCTCAGTTAATTTATTTGTAGACAGTAAACGAAATGTAAAAAATAAAAGAAAAAATGATTTTAGATGAAAAGACCCTCCATTCTCATGAATTTGAACTTGCATAGTTAAAAAAGAGTTCAAAAAGACTATCTTAAGTCGAAAATCATCAGTTTTTTATCTAAATGTGAACTAAATTATAGGCAGTTCAAACTAGGCAACCTTTTCAATATCATCTTCCCATTTTGGTGTTTCAGGTAGTCGTTGTAAATCGGTTGATATCACTGGCACTAGGGCGATTTCAGAAGCTGACGGTTCAACGTCTAATGATTCTGAAGCCGTTTCTTCCATTTTAACACGTTGTGGTTTCCGTGGCGCCGTAAAATGTTCACTAAGAGCACGTGCCGGCACATAGGAAAAGCATTTACTAGCTGGATCATATCTGAAGAGAAAAAATTAGTTAAAAATTCAATTTTATTTAAAAAATAGCAAAAATTTGATTTTACATTATGTAACAAAATTCAGGTATTAATGATTAGTTAAATGTATTGCATTTCCTATTACGTTAATGTCATATTCTTCTGAGCTCTTCTCACTGTAGTAAAATTGAAGAAGAACAAAGAGAGAAGAAAATTTTCTTTTAGAAACAGGAAGAAAGAAGAAAAAAAAAAGAAATTAATTTTCTGTCAACTTCACTGAATTTATAAAGATTTTACATTCGTTTTCAATATCAAGTTTGTTTATCAGTATTCGTCAACAATAATATCATTGTACTGCTGTTAAATTAGGCCAAGTGGATATTTAATGAGTGAAAGATAAATGAATATTTAATTAAGAGATAGTTGAGAAGAGAGAAAATGCTAAACAAATCTCTTACAGAAATTTTATTGATTCCATTAAATTAGATGCATCGAAAATGAGTTAAAGGTAATCAGAGAATCAAAAAGTCAGTAGTACTCAATGATCCACTACTGAATAATTCTCGGCAGAAAATAATTTTCAATGGTTAATTTATGCATATGGAATAATCGACCCAGAAACTTAATAAGTAACTATACATTAATTATGCTCCGCTACTGGAATGAAATTTTCAGTAATAAAATAAAGGATTACAATAATAGAATTTGAGTTCTCTTCCAAATTATCTTTTTTATTGATTTTAGTACTTCACCAAGTTAGATGATGATTCCTTTTTTGATGTGAGTAAATTTGAATTTGAATAATCGTCTTTTTAAATCAATATTACAATTTCCAAAGGGAAGGGATTAATTACATTAATTACCTGTCTTTTGCGACTAGATCAGGTTCAATAGCTCGTGGCGTTGCGGTACGTTCTTCAGTGGGACTTGAAGAGCGTATAGTCGGATTGGGCCGTACAGATGCGGGAAGCGCTGAATGAGCTCGAGTTATCACTTGATCGCTTCCCCTAAATCGAATTTATATTTTAAATTTAAATGAGCTGCTCTGTTCGCTCAAACCCTTTAAACTATGCAAATTTTGAACTAATTACCAAAACAAAAGAATCCGAATAATTAGCATATCACAAGAACTAGGCTTTGTTCATGATATTACAAAGAGGAATGAAATGGAATTCCTCATCAATTTGTATGTCATTTAAATTAGAACATGAAGGAAACGTTATTACGATAGTTAACTTTTTTTATACTTTAAATAAAAAGGCCTAGTAATTAATTAAAAGATCATTTCTATTACTTTTAATAAGACAATAGAAATGCCTTTTGTAAAGCAGAAATTTCCAATAGTAAATATACAAGGAAATGAAATTCCATTAGAGACATAAATTATTTCGCAAACTTAAATTTAGAAAGCTTAATAAATTATTCCGGAGTACCGTATTCCACCATATGATGGTTCACTTAATACTGTTGCAATGTATATGTACCAATACGGTACTTGATGATTGCTATAAAATTACAATTATCAAAAAAGTAAAGATAAAATGAAGTTTACCTTGTTTGCTCAGAGTAATGATCAGCAGCAGCATTCATTTTTGCTTCAAAATTGGTGTGAGGTTTTGGTGGTGGCAAAGGAGGCATGCCACTTTTTTCCTAAAAACAATTAATTTCATTTATTCTTTATTTCAATATTATATTAAAAAAAGCGGTTGAAAAAAAAGATTGAGAAGCGACAAAAGGATCTACTTGAAAAAGCATATACCTGTGCCACTGTTAGAAGTTATCTCATCTTATTAATTAATTTTTCATATTAATGAATTAACTCAATGATATTCGAGTAAATGTTAAGTATTCTCTTTTCTTTTCATACTTCTAAAATACTTTTTCCCCTCCAATACCATACAATTCATAATACTTATCACAACATCATTTAAATGCACCAATGAGTGACCCTCTGTGGTCAGTGGTCAGTTTAGGAAGAAAATAAGTTGTGACAGATTGAATCTTTTCATGGAGACTCTAAAAGCATAAAAAGAAAATGACAATCAGTAGCATAAAATACAAATTATTACAGGTTGGATTTATTATTTATAGACTTAAATTAGTTGAATTAAATTTTTTTTTTTAAATTAAACGATTGACAATATTGAGATGCGGAAGATGAAATCTAAAATGATAACTCTTTTTTTTTTCAACTTTATCAGAATTTGTTTAGTAAATAAATTGTAAAAACAAGTTGGAACAAATTAAAATAGATTGATTAGTAAGATAGTCGAATTAACACTTGCCGATTTTAATTTACAAATTTCTTGATAAACTAAATATAGGAAGAGGAAAAAACATTCAAACAGGAATTTAAGAAAGAGATTCGTTTATAACAAATAAATGGAGATATAAAAAAATAAGGGACGAAAAGGATTTTGGATTTAACCAAAATAATGCCAAAATGAGCCTTTGAAAAATATAAGCCATATCGAAGATTGATAAATTGCTCTTCAAACAGATATTTTTTCAGCATTTTTTCTTTTCTTTTTTTTTTTTTTCGAGCTCATTCTAAAGTTAAAAAACTATTTTTAGAAGCAATATTATGAGTGAAATAAACTTTAGATTTGATGAAATTTTTTGAAATAAACATTTTTGAGATGACTGAAATTACTAGTGACATCTTGTAATTAATCAAATCTGTGAGCAAAGCATAGCAACAAATGACTATTAGGCCAAGAAAAAGACAAGGTAGATATAATAAGCGGCCAAGCAGTATTTGTTGAAAATGGTGGGGAATAATCATAAATGGATGAAAGACCTCCTGTCATCGTTATTCACTTCCTGTTTTAGTATTGTGAAATATGCAGTGGATAAGATCAAACAACATAATTTTAAGCTAAGTTAAATGGCTAAGAAGATTTTTGCCTAGCAAAAATAATCACAGTTGAAATTGGTTTATCAAACCAAAAGCTTGTTATCAATTACTAAAAGTGATAAAAGATATGAAAAATATTATGATACAATATATTCTCTGTTAAGTATGTAGTATTAAAAATAAAATAATATTTTGGATCAATATGAGTTATATTATTTCGAATTTCAACAGTACGGTTCTCTTTAAAATAAAATTTTTTTTTAAATTTGAATTCTAAGTAATATGAGTGAAAAATTATACTTAAAAATTGAAGAAATTATAAGATTTTCATAATTATGTGCGTGGTAATGTGTGTGCACGTCTTTATACGTGTATGTAGTCGTGCGTGCGGGGTGAATATGCGTATATTCGAGAATGCGCGTGTATCAGTGTGCGTTTAGGTGTGTGTGCCTATACGTGTATGGTGTATGTGTATACAGGTGCGTACGCACGTGAAAGTTAAAATGTGCATGTGTGTGCACGTAGGGTACGTATGTCGACGCTTATAAAAATATAATTTTTTAGAGGTGAAGAAAGGAAATGAAGTTGCTGTTGTTGTCAATATAAAAAGAATCAGTCGTAGACAAAATAGCAACTGACGGATGAATTATTAAGGTGTTGGATAGTTAAATGAATGAACAAAATAGTGCAGGAAAGCATGGGATTGGATGGAAAGAGGATGAAAAACACTTTGAGAAATAACATTGTGTGGGAGAAAAGAAAAAAAAACTTGGCAACTTAATGATTTAAACTTTAATTAGTGTGTGTGCCGTTTTTGTAACAAAGTCCAGACGTTTTTTCCTTTCTTCCTGTGTCTTTTTCTCTTTTTTTTGTGCTCAAAATGAATGAAAACAACCTTCAACCTAATTATCAAATTGATCTATCAGCAATCAGCTGGAAATTAGAATGGTTAGTGATATGATAATAGATTTATCACGTACCTTATCATCGACAGAAATAGAAATTAAAGTTCAAGAGTAATCATCGCTACCGAAAAATTGAAATTGAACTCTCGAGTTTATTCTAATTCAAGAACGAATGTCTCAAGTCACAGTGGACAAGTATTGTCTGACGTGTGACACTTGTCCAACTATAGCGTTAAATAGAGTGCCAAAAAATTCATTAAATGATTTACGTTATTAATCTGACGCTCACTTAACTTAGCATAAACCATTTTCAGCCTTATATCAGTGTAATGTGAAAGTACAAAAATAAATGATCGAACGGTAATTTTGAAAAATAGTTAATTAATCCTACAAATAAAATGAGACCTTAAACCCTCTTATCACTCTTATCATTGACATTATCACGATGCAAAAAAATTTAATGGTTATAGTATCCGGAAGTAATTGAAAGTTCTTTTTTTTTTTTTTCATTTCTTTGTACTAAAAGTTCAGTGATGAAATGGCAAGCTAAAAAAAAGGAAAGGAAGGAAGGGAGAAAAAAGATTTGAGAGCATTTAAGTATAGCATAGATACGCATATGTATGTAAAATGTGAACAGGGAGATAATTAAATCTAATTTAATGCAAATTACGAAGGATAATGAATTATCAATTTTCTTTCCGTTCAGGAAGGAAAATGAAAAAATGTTATGCAAATGTTGAGAATTTGAAATTCCCATTTATAATCAATTCCTTTTCTCCATTCAATAAAATTCGAAATTTTTGCTTTACTGTTTAAAAGGCAAAAGGGATGCATAATTTAATTTATTCTTGCAAAAGAAAAAAAAAAAACGAAAAAAGAGAGAGTCAGTTTTAAGAGATTTGGAAATTTCAATCTGACATCATCAAAATTTTCTTCCAGAAAATTTATTATGCAGTATTTGATGTCTTCTCAAAGCAGGGCAAAAATTTTGCCTTTTCACATCCATTTCTTGTGCTTCTCTTTATATTTAATAATTTCTTATCTTCTCGCGCTTTTCAGAAATTTAAATTTCCAAATCATAAAAATGAAAAGAAAAAAACTAACTGATGAAGTAATACAACAAATCATTATCGTTCTTCTGTAATAATCTCCGATCGAAAAAGAAGAAAGAAAATAGAAGTGCAAAAGCACAAATACCGATTAATCGATAGATAGAAATCAGAGTTAAATTCAAAAAAAAAAAATTATCGAGGATTAAAATTTCATGCGCTAATGATAGATTAACGTGAATGTGATGATAATGATAATGATAATGGTAGTATTATTATAATTTAATGCAGATATAGACGGTGGTACAGTAGCAATATCGTAATCAAATGTAGATGTATTGGTGACGATGGCGGAACGGTAGTAATATCGTGTTCAAATATGAATCTGATGATGATCGTGATACAACGGTAGTAATATTGTAATTTAATACTTTAACGGTCATGTCAACCTTTTTTCTTGCTAATTTTAGCAGCACTGGAATGAAAAATTTCTGCATTAATGATAGCAAAATAACACTCGAGTTACAGTAATAATAAGAAGAAGAAGAATACAGTACCAGTGGTAGTAATTATTATCGTACTTATAGATGGAGCAGTAAGAAATATTGAGACAAAAACGATACTAATGTATATAGGTGGTGCTGGTAATAGTGGCAATAGTAGTAGCAGTAGTAGTTGTGAATGTTAGCACAACTTTTCCCAATTAAAAAATAAAACGAGAAATACTTGTGTTTGCATAGAATAGAATGACGAATCATAAAAAGGAAAATGTACGGATGAATTAAAAGAGAATAATAATAATAAAAATAGTAATAATAATGATGATTTCAATTAATGATTTAAAAGAAAGAATCAAATTAATATAAATGCAATGAAATTTTTATCAGTTTTCGAATTGCTTGCAACTTTATTACTTCGTGCCTAAATTTCATCAACAAATATCTTCAGTGGCTCAGATTACATATTTTTATCCGATATGCTTATCGCTTCAAATGTTATAAAAAGGAAACGAAAGGTGATATTATTTCATCTACCACTCAATTTCTTGGATATTTGAAGCACCGCTTATCTCATTTCCAAAGTTTTGAAATAAAGCAAATAAAGAAAGACAGGAAAGTAATTGAGTAAAAGAACCAACTCTAAACTAAATAAGATGAATATTTTTGAGACTTTGAATTATATCTTTTCTTACAAGGTAATTTAAAAGTTAATATAAAAAATAAAATCACAGCAAAGAGTAATAATGAACGGATATTTAATGATCTGAATAACTGACTGGTAGAATTATTTTTGGTCAAACGATAAATGATAAGAATTTTAAGTCTAGAGAAAGAACGATTTTATCTTTGTTAAGGGTTTAGAAATAATAAAAATTAATCCTAGAAATTTTTTAAAAGAATTTTAGAAATTTCAAGAGTTGAAATCTGATAATATTCACATTATGATAACAATGGAGGGATAAGTATTATGTTTTTAAAATAGTGTAAAATATAAAAAGCTTGTTATAAGAATAAAACCTTACAGCGATATGGTAAAAATGCATAAAATACAGTATATACTCAAGCATACAGTTTGCAAATAAAATGCAATGATTTTAACAATAAATATCTCAAGAAAATACTATTCATGCTGCAGAAAACAATACAGTTTGTCTACATTATGGAAAGAGTTTTATAGAAGAAATGATATGGTATAGTGATACGGTAGAAGTTTAAATGATACGGTGTCAATTCTAAATATAAATTAATAGTTTAAGGTGCTGAATTATGAGCTAATATTGAATTTATCAAGAAAATGCTAGTTATATTGGATAAGCTAAACAATTGGCTTTATGTAAAATATAGAAGGAATTGGTAGAAAATATAACAATACGGTATAACTGTGAACACTACAGTATCAATCACAAGCATAAATTGCAAGTCAAAGCATTGGCAATAGTATTCATATTAAGTAACCGATCATATTAAATTTTAAATTTGTGTAATATTTCATAGATACTATAAAATAATACAAGTGTTGCTATCTGCATGAAATTGAGAAAACTAAAACACTTTAGTATTAATGTATTATGATCTGACCAAATTTGAAACAAATACGAAAGAAAATTAATTTTTCATTAATCCCTTGAATCCCTTGAATATTCAGCATTTATAAAAATAAAATTGTTAATTTTAAAAAAACTGAAGAAATAAATATTTTTTACTGAAAATATTTTTTTATTTTTAGGATAATAAAAACTTTTTTTTTCAGAATGAAAAATGAATCACTTTTAATGGTAGTATGAGAGAAAAAAATGAAAAGATCAAATTAAAGTAATGAATTTTAATGCCCTAAAATTATAAATTTATTTTTTCTTCTCTATAAATAACTGATAATTTTATAAAGTAAAGTAAAACATTAGAAAAAATTCTATAGTTAATTAAGAAACTCACTCGTCCAATTGTCAGTCTTATCTAGTAATTCTAACAATCAGTATTTTTTTTAGGCATGCTAGTTGCAAGCGAATTCAACACTTCGCTTTTCCTCACAGAAATAAATGTTGCCAAGCAAAAGATAAATATTTGAAAGAAAACATTCGTAATGTCAACATTTTACCGTCAATATCAGGTGCTACTCGGATGATTCATCGGCACTTAGGTAAAACTATTATTGTATCTAGCCATTATTTTATCATACCTTGATGCAAGAGAACAATATACCTAGCCATCATCTTATCATATCTTGATATCGACTGACCTTTCTAGTCATTTATTTAATTCATAATATAAATTAAAAATGATGACAAAACTTCAACCAAAAGACCTGTTTTTTTTCCTTGAATAACTTGCAACAAAATATCAATTTGAAATAAAATTAAAACTTAATACCTTGCTGGTATTTGCTGAATCAGAGCCTAAACCAGAATCCGTACTATCTGTTGGTCGATGACTTTCAACATATTCTGTACCACTCACTTCATCCACTGTGTTTAGTTCACTTCGATCTATAATAATTGAAATTTCATTTTTAGTCATCATTTTCAAAAGTTATCGATTTGGAATTTCAATAATTAGAAACAATGCTTTCTTTGTTCAAACAAAAACATAGATGATAATAACTCTCAGTTTTTCTATACTGCACTACGAAATTATGATAATTAGGAGAACTGATGAGAAATTCTTCAGATTAATTAACAGAGTTTAAGCTTTTTCAAGAATTTTTTTAACCCAAATTGCTATGAAATTCAATATACAAATGAATGCACAAGTGAAATTTTCGCAGCTATAAACAAATCTTCCACTGATAGTTTAAAATTTCATCGTATGTACAAAAATTTTTGTTTACATCTATCAGCGACCAATTTGCAGAAATAGGAAATTTCAAATTTTATAAGTGAAATTCCATTAATCAATTGAAATTTTTAAAAATGGATTAAATTCGAGAGGAATTGAAAACTTAAAAATTGCTGTCAATATGAAATAGGAAATCAAATATTTCATTATCCATTAACACTCCATCTCACTTATCACAACTTTATTTTTATCAAATGACAATCATTTGTCGCACACGAAAAAAATTGATTAAAATAATTAATTTTAATCATTGATTTTCAATTTTCTCCACACCTTAAATTTCATTTAGGATATGTTGCATTTATATGAAATTAAATTTCTAAATACAAATAAATCTTATCACTGATATTGATAATTTAGCAATATAAATGGGAATTTATCATGAATTTTTTCCATTTCCTTTCGTGAATCTCATTAACGATTACAAATGCCAACTGACTTATTAGTTCACTCTAAACTAATTAATAAAATCATATATTGGTTAATTAAGTTGAGCTTATCGCTAATACTGATAAACTTCATAGATTCATCAAATTAAATGCCATGAAATTATCAATGAAGTACTTGAATATCCAAAAATCCGCAGCTTTGTTAATCATCATACCCAACAGGAAAGAAAGAGGGAGAGAAGGGAAGACAGGAGAGGAAGAAAAATGAATTGAAAATTTAAATAAAAGTAATTAATTAACTGAGCAAATAGACCAATTATCATTAAATTTCGATAGAAAAAGAAAATTTTTAAGCAAAAGCTATAAATTTATATACGATAGATAATACAGTAATGTGTGGCATTTCATTGCACCAAAAAAGAAAAGTAGTAAGAATAGATTTGGAAATCTCTTTAAAATCTTTTCCAAAAGCAACCAAAAATTTCGGGCAAATTAGATTTTTGTAAATTTGCAACATTTTGAAAAGCAACAAACAATACAGTATTCTCATACGTATTTAAATTATTTATATTCAGTTAAATTATACACACGTATCAATCTCCTACTCAATTGAATTATATTTGCAAAAAAAAGTGATTGGTACTTAATTAATTATTTATTAAATTAAAATTTGATCGATTAATACTTCTAAATCCTAAGATTTAATTATTTGTTTCAAAAGATTCCGAAAATTTAGCTAATTCAAAAACATTATTCTTGAGAATTTTTCAGAAATGCTATTCCACAAATTACATAAGCAGCAATTTTTTCGGTCTTGTTGTAATTACCTAACATAATTTAAATCTCATAATTACTGGGTAGGTTATTGAACAATGAATTTTCTTTTTAAAATGTAAAAAATTTACGGAATATTTCAAGAGGACAGAGAATTTTAATCAGCGAAACTTTGTTCGGAAATGTTTTTAAAATTTTCTTCGCGAAAAAAAGAAAAAAGATTGGAATTGCTCTCATCATAAGGTGAAATGAACGCTTCAGTTACTTTGTCGAACATTGCTTCCTTCTAGCAAAATTGAAATGAAATTTGAAAATGCCAAAAATAAATTTTGCTAGTTGAAAAAGAAAGATTAAAGAAGAAAGAGAGAGAGAAAGAGAGAAAGGGGAAGAGAGAGACAGATGTTAGTTAATCAAAATTGAATGCTATGGCACTTTTAAAGCTTAGATTATTTAGCTACCTAAGGAAAAAAAGTAGAAGACGAAAAAGAAATCAAATCGTGCTTTTATTTTTCTTGAATAATGCCAAAAGATTAAATTTCTCTTTCATTTTTATCGTTTAAATTTTTGTTCTAAACTTCAAGTTTATATTTAAAAAACTAAACAGAGAGAAAGAGAGAAAAAAAGGAATATTTTAGCAGTAATTTCAGTTTATTTGAAGTGATTTAGGCTGAGAAAGTTGAAACTATTTGAATTTAACCATTTGCCTGCTTCATCTGAATTCCTTTTTCTTTGAAATAAATATATAAATCCTTTTTAAACTTCCTAAGACCATCTAATTATAGAAAAAAAAAGAAAATTTTCGAAATAGACAAAAATATTCAAATTTTTATTCTATTTTTCCACTCTTGTAAGAAGGCATTTTTCGTCCTTTATCTTAGTATAATAATTGTCAAAAACTAATTAACAAATTTATTAAATTAAAACTGCTCTAAAATTACAGCTGTCTTATGGCATTTTGAATAGTTACTGTTAATAAATTGCAGTGTTTCAAATATTTAACTTTGCTAAAAACAAGATAAATGAATAAAAAATCAACTTAATAAAAAAGTTAAGCAGTTAAAAATAACACATTGTAACTTAGCATTAAAACAAAAATTATTTCAAAAACATTTGGCATTAATAATGGATCATAATATCTTAATTTTAATTTTTATTTAAAAAAAGTGAATCGATAAAAAGAGATAAATTATCAATCTAAAAAAACTTTTGAATATTTGCCATCACCCGATCAATTTGTAATATCTTGAATCTTAAATTTTAAATATAAAAAAAAAAAAAGGAAAAAAAGTTAAAGAAAAAGGAAACGATTGGATAAAGAGGAAAATGAATTGATGCGGAATTTAGTTTTGAAATCATCCTACTTTTATCTTATTTTATTCTTTTTTTATCATATCATTTTAACAATGATTAAACGACACAGCAAAAATTTTTATAACAATTTTCACTTTTCTAAGTTGAGAGCCAAAAAATTAAGTGATAAATGATTTTAAAATAAAATTATTTCGATTTCTTTTATCATATCATTTGAAAGCAAACAACGATTAAACACAGCATTATAGATATATTTGATAGAAAGGAAATTATAACATCTTAAATTGTTAGTTTTCTTTTAAAGAAATGAATTAATATTAATTATTCAAAGAAGATTCTCATTGCAAAACAAAAATTGAGAAAAAAACAAAGTGGTTAATTATAGGAAAAAATGAAAGTTTTTATTTAAAAAGATAAGAAACCTTTTTATATGAATATTTTTCTATTTCTTATTATAAATGATGCTGCTTATTTCGTGGCTCTATCAGTTAGTGATAAAGAAACGAGAGAATATGTGTTCTTTTTATTTCATGTCTTTATCATATCAGTTGCTAATAAACAAAAAGATAAAAATGACAAATAAGCACACACACACACACACACACACAGTGTAAGGAAAGTGTAAGGAAAGAAAAGAAGAAATAGTGAAAAGGAAGAAGATATTTTTCCTACATCATCACCAACCTTCTTCTTTGTCGAAATTTTCATAGCTATCAGCTCGAGAGTAGTCGACGATCGATGTTCGAGCAACATCATCACAACAGCCATTAGCATCATCGCTACTACTTTTCGGCACTTCTCGTTGGAAGATAAATTCGATCATTGCCTGAGAATTCACTTCTGAATCTGCAAAAATTCATCAGCTAATTTACTGCAGAAGGCACAAAAATTCATCACTTATGAAGGAAAAAATGGTTGAATACTTTGGTTTGCGTAGTTGAAAAAAGTTACTAAAATTTGTAAAAAGAAGAAGTTATTTGATTTTATTTAAATTATAGGCAATTTTATTTGATGAATTATGAGCAATTACTCTGAATTAATTAGTTCCGAGCGCAATCACTGTTTTTCCGGAAAATGTCCCTTATATTTAGAGAACCTGTTTTATTTTTTTCCTTTCTTCTAAGCCACAAGTAACTCAAGCATAATAAGTCTTAATTAATTAATTATATTTGATATTTTTTCGGAAAAAGTTAATACTTGAAAGGTTCAGTTTTCTTTATTCTTCTCCTAATCTACTGAGCAGTCAGTCCGTTAAATGTCTTTTCGGCTTATTTGAAAGACTTTGTATCATTTGCGTTAATTTGATCATTCATATTGTTGCAATACAAATTACTGGAGAATTTGTAACTTTATCACTTATTACATTTAATTTCAATATTAGACACAAACAAATTCATTTAATTCTTTAAACTACAAATTTTGAAATTAAGTAAGCTTTAAGTTAAATCACGACCGAACCAATACTTACTAAGTTTTAAGAAATGAAAATTGTTTTAGTTAGTTGGAGGAAAGTTTGGAATATTCAAGTATAATGAACGGAGATATGCATTGGAGATCTAGGAGTATGTAGTTTTAAAAATGGTAGCCAAATGTTCAGAATATAGTAAATAGCTCTTTCCTGTTGTTAGTATCATTTAACTACGTATTTCAAAAACAAAAACTATAAATTTCAAATTTAAAAGTTCAAGTTTTTCTGAACAGAAGATTCAAGAACTGCACAACTAAGAGCTTATTTTTTGCAGATAAAAATTGGTTTCAAAAAAACAAATCTCCAAGAAAGATTTTTTTTTGGGGACAAGAATAAAAATTAGTTGACTAATTTTAAGAAAAACGAAGTTCTCTTTCTCATAAGAGAACTTTAAATTAATTAACTTAAACGAATTAATCGGTTTAATTAATTTACTTCTTACCATTAAAGATATCATCCAATTCTTCTCGATAAAATCGCAATTTATAAATGTTCTCATTATGCGACGTGGATAAGTCAAAGGTACAAGTGTTAAACTGGCATCGGAAAAATAGCGTACGTTCAGCGGTACTCGTACGTTGGAAACATTTCACCAAAATATCGCCACGTAACGGTAAGTAGCCCAATTCAAATGTTTCACTTTCATTTGCAGTTCTATAAATAAATAATTGTTATTTACTATTTATTGTTTTAGTAACATCAAATAAATTTAATTTAATTAAAATTTCACTAAAATCTAAACTGGACAAAATTTTTTCTGACTATAAATTATACAGCGCAATTTATTTTACCTCAGTTTGTTAAATCATACACTTAATTAAAAACATTTATTGTAGCATGACAAACTTTTATCGAAACTAACTTGCACCATTTCAAATTTCCAAATATTACACTCCTTTTCCGGATTTCAATCACTATACACTAGAAAAGTATTCCCGCGATGTCCTAGAAACACTAAGGCTTACTTAAGTGATGTTGTATGCACCGGTTGCATGCGTTCATATATTTTGAATAAAACATTTCGACCAAGAAAATTCGTCAGTACAATATTATGCAAATAAACAGTAGCTGGTTGAATTTTTGTCCGCCCACAGAGAAGTGAAGAAAAGTATTTTACGTACCTGGAAATGCAATTAATTAAGCCAAGCAAACTTCACGTATATCATGTGTCCACTTCTCTTACTTGTCTTACACTGCCATTTCATACATCACGTCATATAATTTCGATAATTAATTTCAGATCTGTGCAAATGCTAATTTTTCAACTGCTAGCAAGAAAAGTTTCTGGAAATTCTGATAGCATTAATTATTAAAAAAAAAACTTTGGTATTTGTTATTATTGGTCAAGAAATAACAAATCACTTAGTATACGGAGCTTCTCGTAAAAAAATGAAATTAATGTTAGCCAAAGTATTGGTTAAATTTTCTCGAAGGCTACTTACTTCACCAATCACATATTATGTCTAATTAAAAAGTGGCAGAAGACTTTTTTTACCTCAAAAAGAGGAAAATTCATGGAATTTTTACAAATTTCAATTAGATTTCTCCAATTAATGTGTTAAACTTTCATTTCACTATGCTTGCATTTATTTTTAAATAAATATATTTAAGAAAATCAGTTGCTATTAGTGTTATCTGCTATCAGCTATATCGGTAGCAGTTGATCAAAACATTTCTAGTCATAAAAATGACCTATTCAAGATTTACATCATGGTGATAACCCTTTCTAGATTTCAATCATAATGATAGTCCCTTTGAGATGATGATTTATTAGCTAATTAAAAGGCAACTTTAGCTAATTAATTAAAGAAGAAACAATTTTTGCATGGATGAATAATTGTGGCAAGCAAGTAATGGGCTTATTAATAACTAATACTTACAAAAATGAAATCTTTCATTATCAATCAATTTATTCTGCCAAGTGATATGGTGAAAATAGAATTGTTAAAATAAACTTGGAATAATTTTTATTTCATTTCATTTAAAAATTTAATCAACAGGTCTTCAAGGGCGTCAAGTTTAAATCTCCATGCAAATATCATCAGCACGTCCTTCAACTACTACACTTTTCAACAAAAAAAGAAAATTTCATTTCTTGGCACTTAATGATTGTCTTGTATTAATTGTAATTAAATCTAATTTCCATTTTTTTTCTGACCTTTAGACTATTTGTAAACAATAAGAAATAACTTTCTTCTCATTTTTACTTTCAAAGAGAAGAAGAAATGCTAATTAACCGTTTATGTGATGGCTGTCCATCTGCGCCAAGATAACGTTCACTGAATTGTTGTAATGCAAGACGAATTTCAATCGAATCATCACTAAAATTAAAAAAGTTTGAAATTTTCTTTCTCATTTACTGCGATTTCTATTTTATTTGTACTGTTTAAATTTTAATTAAATTTCATACAAAATTTGATGCATTTTTAATTTAAAATTTCAATACTTTTCACATTCCTTTTTCCTTTTCTGTAAAAAATTTTAAATCTTTATTGATTTTCAGCTTAAAAATCCCATGCAAAATTTTACTTCATTATCAGCACTTGTCGATGAAATTATGTTAATGTAATTGAAGTAAGCCTTTTCACTTGCTCTATTCTTGAGCTAATTTAAATTGAAATTCATTTACACTGAACATATGGTGATATAATGCATGTATGAAGCGATAACAATGGCAGCTCGAGAACATCCGCCTTTACAATGGATGACAACGACATTTGCCGAATTTGCTGATAACCAGTTCTCGAGTAATTTGCATATTGCACAGAGTCGATCGAGTGGTGGAGCCAATTCTTCAGGCCAGCCAAGTTCAATAACCGAATGTAATCGGCCAAGATCGCTACGTCTCTTTGAGATGTTAAAAATCTAGAAATGTTTACATAACACTAAAAATGACAATAATGATTCTAAAAATGATAACAGTGATTACTAGAATTGATAAAAAATGATTTTGCCGAGAAATGATAAAATAATTACCAAAAAAAGAAATAATTTTAAATCGATAAAACTGGTTACTAAAAATGACAAAAATGATTCTAAAAATAATTACTCGAAGTGATAACGAGATAAGAATGATAACAATATATTATGAAATTTTAACTAGTCATTCTTCATTGTTAACAATTTCAATAATTAATTTTTCCCTTCTTTTTTCATATTTCTTTACATTGCTCATTTTGCTTGCAAATATAATTTATTGGGGAAATAAAATTGTTCATTCTGATATGATATTACAATATTTTAAGTATCTAAAATGATATCGTGTCTTAAGCAATCAATAATCAATAATAGGAACAGAAATCATTCTATACAAATAAAATATTAATCAAATTTTGACTAAGTGAGCAAATTTCCTGTTTATCAATCAACTTACTCAGGTAAATCGAGTGTTAATATTGCAGCCTACAGAAGTGAACTGCAAGCTAATTTTTCAACTTTCTCGGGTAAATTGCATGCTAATTTTGCAACTCAGGTAAATAGCACGTGAGTGATAATTCTATGCTTTATGACACCAATAAAGCATATCAATTTTAATGGCATCGGATTTGCAACACAAATTGCAAATATTGAAATTTAAATTTAGTTGATCAAATACACAGATAAGTGATGTGTGATTTATTCGACACTGTCACAAATAGTGATAATATCGATTTCGTGTCAGATAAGACTTTGTCATATAATGTTTGTGATGTTTCAATTTACGTTCAATCAATTCAGTGATAAAATCAAATTTTATTTAGGAAAAAAAGGGCGAAAGACATTTTCTATTAGTATTTAATGAATTAGAAGTAAACTTTTCAATTTGTTTGGGGTAATTACTTAATTTTAAAATTAATTATTTTATCATTTATCAAATTGTTTTTATTCGTGCCAAACAGTACGAAAGGAAAACATTTTGTTCCACACTTTGATTTCACATTCAATATTTTCTCATTCTTCAAATAAATTCCCTTTTTTTTCTTCTTTTCAGCATAGAAAATTTTTGTTTAATAAAAAAATTCAAAATAAATTTGGAATGAAAAGAAAAAGAATCGAAAATAATTTTGGAATGAATCTTAACTTATGCAAATTTAAAATTGAAATAACCTAGATGAGAAGCCAATGTTATCAGCTATCAGCTAGCCTAACGCTTACATCAGATTAGCTAATTAATATAAAAAGTGTAATTAGTTGCTAGACATTATCACAATAAAGCCAGTGCTACCAATTAGCCTAGCTTATTTATGAGATCAGCTGATAAATTGATATCGTAATTTAAATTAATTATTGCAAAAGGAGTCAAGAAAAAATCAGTAGCAATGAAAATCTCGTCTCGAAAAGTTTGAAAAAAAAAATAGAGATGTGAAACTTTCTGAAATTATCACTTGATAAACTTTTGAAATGAAATGAATACCAATCAAATGACCTGTCTAATTCAGCAAAGGTGTAGAAATTTTCAAACTTAACAAAAACTTTTCTTTATTGGTATCATTTGAAAATTCAAACGTTATTAAAGAAGTAAAAACAAATGAATAATTATTTATTCTTGTCCAATAATTATATACACTTAATTATTTTACTTGCTAAATAATTTTAAGTATTAAGCGAAATTCGATTTAAATAAAAGTTTTTAGTAAATTTCCATAAATAATGCATCGGCTACTCTGCCAAAAGTTTTGAAAATGTGTATGGATGGATGGAAGTAAAATAATTAAGAGACTGCTAATTAGTATCTCGCAGCTTCCACTGGGGTCATTTATTAATGATGCTTAACGATTCCCGGCACCATTCGGTCATCAATTTCCGTTTGATTGTATCCTTCTTGCATGAAAGTTCTAGAAATTTTGCTTGGCATTCAAAAAAGGTTTATAATGGTTAACATCTGACTCTTGTTGAAGAATACGAAACTTTTTCGAAATATATGAATCAATCAAAATGTTCGAAAATAAGGTTAAATTCGAATCGGCACACCAAAATTCTTATCACATCTAACTAATTTATTAAGCTTAAGTATTTTAGGAGTAAGCTAATTTCCCCAGCATTTAAAATTTAATCACCTTTATTTCAATTTTATTAAATTTTATATTGATTCTTAACACTTCCATATTAAGATCCAATTATTAAACTTTTGGTCAACCCTCTTTTTTACCTTTAACCTTGCAAAGCTCTCAGCCAAAAAAGCATTTACGATGATTTAACCTTCAACCTTAGCCAAACTGAACAAATATTTCCATCTTCTAATCTATCTTTAACATCAGTAATCTCTTATTTTGTCTAATTCTCAGTTATTAGTTTTACTGCAACATTCCCATGATGTTTATCAATTTTTCTTAATTAATTAAAAAGATATTTTTCTTTATCAACTTTTTATCGACGATCACTGTGCTTCTTTTTGATGTGATTTGTTTTCAACAAAAAGGCATATCTTTAAAATTAACTAATTGAAAAAGCAAAATTTAATTAAATGGTCAGTAGTTATTCGACTAATTTAATTACAGTTGTTAATTAATTGAAGGAAAATTTACTTACAGTTTTTGACTAATTAGAAAAAAAGGTTGAGAACCTTGTAGTGTTCTGCATGTTTCCGTCGAAGTAAAACGGTAGCATCTTTGAGATCTGTTCGATATTGAGCATCCGTACTATCCGATGGAAATAATGCTACTAGAAAATTAAAATTTCATTTTTCTCTTATAATTCAAATTTTAATTTTTAAAAGGAATGAAATACAAATAAAATATGTCAGTCACTTATATTGTTTAAAAGTGCAATAAAATTTCCAATTTTGTTTCAAGATAAAATTAAAATTTGATAAGAAATTTTCATTTTTTGTCATTTTAAAATCCCTTAGATTGGTTCGCATTCATATTTTTCTTGAATAAAACGAAATATCAAATGTATAATTACTTTTGTTTATGAAAAAAAGGGAAGACAAAAAATCGAAAAACGAAAAGAAAAAAGGACAAATCGAAATTTTTATTTGAAATTTGACGATGAAAAACAGATGGCAACGATAGTTGCACACATTTTTCATCTTTCTTTTCTGGAAATGAAACAGAAATGAGTTAACCGAAAAGAAAAATTTCTGAAAAAGAATAAATGTAATTGTTATTTGAATGAAAGGGTGTTTTTATGAGATAAGGAAAATAAAAACTTTTCCCTTTTCTTTTGAGTTTAATTTAAATTGAACTGTATTGCATTTATGGGCGAAATATAATTGATTCCTTCAGAAAAGAAGAAGGGGAAAAAGTAAAAAATTTAATTTCCGTTAAAAAAGGGAAGAAAAAGGAAAACGAAAGAGATGAAAAGAAGTAAAACTTTGATTATGTTAACAAAATAATTACAAGGGAAAGGAAAAAGGAATGTTAATGACAATTTTCGCATTGCATGAGATGTTAATTAATTATGTTTAAATTTAAAAGGAATTTAATTTTGCTTTGCTCTTAACTGCATACCAATAATTCGTTCAGTAACATATTGAAGTTTCATTGTTGATGGTTTAGCAACTTCTTTCATCAATGATGTCGAATGATCAGTACTTGAGCTTGGCGTTGATATCTCCATTGCCAACATTGCTGGCTTCTGCAATTGAGTAATTAATTAGCATTTAACTAATTGTTTTCAGGGCATGAATATAATATCCAAAATACTTCAGTTTCTAATCAGTATTTTAATCAAAAAATATAATTATATGTTTTTTTTTCTCTTATCACCACATGATAAATTATAATTTTTACTGTACTGCTTTCTCGTATTTCAACTAGACAATTCAAATTTAAGTTATAGTATAAATTAAATGTATTACAATGGACGGGCAGCGTTAATTGCCAATTTTCCTCTCTAGCTTAAAATATATGCTAACATTTAAGCTTTCCCATAAAGTTTTATTAATTCCAGCAGTTACAACACTTATGCTTCTTCAGGAAATTTCATTAGTAATCAGAAGCACTTCAAATCTTTAAGGCACATTTTTAATAATGTGTTCCTAAGGATGCTGGTGGAAGGAAAAAAGACTTAAATAAATTCTGAATTTACAAAAAAGAAACTTAACTTCTTTCCATAAGCATTTTCTCAAAATATTAGTCTCAATGAAGAAAAAAAAAAAAAA